>PVJS01003930.1:0-65517 GCA_004027185.1 Glis glis | reverse complement strand
GAGCTCCCTTTATTTTCTTCCTCTTTTTCTTTCTTTACTCTTTATTTCTATCCCAGTAGAAAACATTGCCTCTTTTTTTTTTTCAGAGAAAAAGTCAGAGGTTTTTTAGGAAAGTGAGGGCTACGCATTCAAGGGAGAATGCAGGCCATCTCAAGAGAGATGGTTTGGGGTCTTTGCAGTTCTTATTTTATAGGAGACCCCCATGATTGGGGTGGGTAGGGGTGACCAGCAGGGGTGGAGGTCTGGACTTACTCAGAATCCTCAGGTTCCTGGACATCATTTGGGTGCTGGCTGGGTCATCCCTGAGCTTGACTTTCCTTATGAATCCTTTGTTTACTAAGCATCTCAGAAATCTCAGGTGGGGAGATGGGCTATTATGATTAAGGGTGTGGGCCTACTGAGGATTTTTGCCTAAGAAAGAAGCAGTCCCTATAGGATGAAGATAAGGATTATGAAGTTTCTAGATTTTGAGACTTCCGATCCCTGGTTAGACAGGGCCTTCTTCCCCTGTCATCATTGAGGAAGCTATAGAAGATGGACTTTTGGCCTTCCTTCATTGACTCTTAATATTAAGGGATCCAAGTCACAGAGAGGGGAAATGAGGTAGGATATGAAAAATAAAAAATAATGGGTAAAAAAGGAGACAAACTGAGAAGGAAAGGAAAAGTGTAGTTTTATAACATTACCTCTCAGCCAGGCATGGTGGCACATGCTTATAATCCCAGTACTTGGGAAGCTGAGACAGGAGGATCACAGGTCCGAAGACAGCCTCAGCAAGTAGTGAGACTCTCATCAACCTAGTGAGAACCCATTTCAAAATAAAAAAATAAAATAGGGCTGGGGAAGTAGCTTAGAGGTAGAATGCCCCTGCATTCAATCCTCAGTACCAAAAAATAAATAAAAGTAAAAATAAAATACTACCTCTTAATCACAGGTCATCAGAACATGCAGCAAAAGTATAGTGGCTGTAAAATAGCTTTGGACATTTGGCTTGGGTGGGACCTCTAAAAGAAAGAAGCAGTTTCTCACCAAGGACTCTGTTCTCTGTCTGAAGATGTTGAGTAATAATATTAAAAATAGCTAACATGGCTCCAGGGAGCGCTCTGAGAACGTCACATGGAGAAGCTGGAATTGCTGTATCACAGATATGATGGAGGTCCTTGTTTTGACTGTGGAGCCTCTTCTCTGAACACTCCTTGCCACAGTTTCTCCTGAGAACAGAGCATGCCCCACAAGCAGGAGGATGGGTGTTTCAACTTGGGAATAGCAGTGTTTGATTCCCAATCTGTTCCTCTGTTGAGTCTGATTCTGTAAAACATTTTTATTTCCCGTAAAAGTGTTTGCATGCAATTTGCTTTTGTACCCATGTGCTTTTGGCACTTTCAGAAACAAGTGAAAAAAAAGTCCATTAGACAAAAGCCAAACCTATTTGTATCATAATTTTAAACCACTTAGAATTTCTGCTATTAAAAAATGGTGACATTTAGTCCCTGTATGCCTCCTACACACTTTTTATTCTATTCAAGATGACCACTTCAGAATGGAGATTTTCCACTTGAAATCATAGAGATGGATTTTACTTGTATTATTAGTGTCATAAAAAATAAAAGACTTTGCTTCCACCAATGCCATAAATTCCTATCCTGTTCTTTCTCCTTGACTTATAGAGAATTTTACTGTGGCAAAATATACTTTTATCACACTGCACATTGTAGCCACAAATTGTTCCTATTCATGATTGTCCATTTTCCTCAGCACTGACTTAATATTAGGTAGTATATTGTTGACTGCTAGAAACTCTCTGAACAAAATGTGTGGGCTGGCACTTACTGCTCGTTGGAAGGAATGTCAATGTATTTCTTCCAGTATAGCAAGATTCACAAAATAATTGTTTTAGGAACAAAATAAATGAAGCATTTTTAACTCATATATGTAGTGTGCATATGCTAAATGAAAAGTCATTCTTTACCAATTAATGATTTGATCCACCTCCAAAGGGCAGCACCTATAAGCATGCACAATTTGATAATAGTTGCCTTTTCACGCTTTGCACCAGTGAGGGTACACAATGACCAACAGTGCTATTCGATAAGGGATGTATCTTGATCAGCTGGGTGTAGTGGTACATGCCTGTAATCCCAGTACTTGGGAGGCTGAGACAGGAAGATCATAGGTTTGCGGCCAGCCTCAGAAACTTAGCAACCCAGTTATGCAACATTAGCTCCTGTTCCTTTCCCTCTAAGTAAAGTATTTGTTAACTTTGATGAAAGCTTTATGAGCCTCTTGGCAATGGGCTAACTCATTCCTGGTTTTCTCATGAGAAATGTAGCTTTGGATTGGCGCCACTTGTAGTCTTTCTTTCTTATTTGGTACTTGGGATTGAACCTGGGTGCATTCTAACTCTAAGTTATACTCTCAACCCTTCTTTATTTTTAAACAGGGTCTCACTATGTTGCTGAGGGTCTTCCTAAGTTGCAGAGTCTGGCCTCAAACCTGCAATGCTCCTCTCTCAGCCTCCTAAGTACTGGGATTACAGGTGTGGACCACCATGCCTGCTCTTTCTTTTAGTAAGTGTTAAGTCTTTATTTTTCATTTGCTTGATCAAGACAATATGTGTGTGTGTGTGTGTGTGTGTGTGTGTGTAGTTCTGGGGATTGAACCCAGAGGGAATTTACCTCCAAGCTACACCCCTAGCCCTTTTTCCTTGTTGTTTTGAAACTGGGTCTTGCTAAGTTGTTGAGAATCTTGCTAAATTTCTGAGGCTGACCTCAAACCTACAATCCTCCTGACTCAGCCTCCCAAGTACTGGGATTACAGGCATGCACCGCTACACCCAGCTGATCAAGATAATTTTGATAAATTTGCCAGGAAAGTTACTGTGCAGTTTTGTGAAAATGATTCATAAAAGAAGAGTTCATGCCATAGATTAACCAAGTTCATAGTAGAGAGAACAATGGGATTTAGACGAAATAGAAGGAATATGCAAATAGCCCATATTTCAGTGGTTCAGTTTTTCTTCAGCTGCTTATGCAAGATGTTTGCATTTGAAAATTCACTTGTCAAATCATACGTGGATCCCAAGTCTGCTAGATTCCTGATCACTCCTTGCATCTATAACGTTTACTTAGTTACCTCTCTCATCACTGCTTTTATTCTTCACTAATTAATTTTACTTAATGATTTATCTTTGAGAAATGTGGTGCCATACAAATAATAGAACCTTTCAAAAATGCAGCATTATCAATTTTTCAATATAACCTGAAAAATGTATTGACTGAGTTAAACTTTACTTTGTAAGCTGAGATTATGTTAACTGAGACTAGCCAATGCAGCCCTTGTTGTACATGCAAGGTGTTCACAAATAGAACTGTTAAAAATGTAGGCAGAGCCAGGATCATGGCATATGCTTGTAATCCCAGTACTTGAGAGGCTGAGACAGGGAGACTGCAAGTTCGAGGCCACCCTCAGCAACTTGGTGAGACCCTCAGCAACTTAGCGAGACCCTGTTTCAAAATAAAAATGGTTAGGGGTGTAATTCAGAGGTAGAACACCCCTGGGTTCAATCCTCAATACCAAAAAAAAAGTGGTGGATGTTTGTTAACACCCCAATTAATCTTACATTTCAGTATTACTAAATGATAGTGAAAAATAAGTTGTTGTGTATTCTTAGTTACAGAACAAAACTCTCATGTATCTCTTGATAGAACTACTGGAATAATCACTCTCCAGAGATTTCTCTTTAAGTATTAATGCCATAGAGAAATTACTAACCATGGTTGCTTAATGAACTAAGGAAAAGAAATGGCCTAGGACAGGTATTTTAAAAATTATTTCTTAACTAATGCATCAAATTAGAACACTTTGGGCTGTCTTATTTAAATAGATTAAACAATAGAAGGAAATTATTAATTTTTACATAAACACAAAGTCAGAAATAGGTCATTTTAAGCCAGGCGTGGTGGTGCATGCCTGTAATCCCAGTACTTGAAAAGCTGAGACAGGAGATTTGAGGCCAGCCTCAACAACTCAGTCAGACCCTGTTTCAAAATTTAAAATGAAAAAAAGGGCTGGGGATGTAGGTCTGAGGTAGAATGCCCCTGGGTTCAATTCTTATAAAATAAAGAAAGGGAGAGAGGAAGAGGAGGCAGAGGAGACGGAGGAGGAGGAGGAGGAGGCAGAGGAGGAAGAAGAAGAAGAAAGGAAGGGGTCACTTTAGGGTCCATTTAAAAATGAGTGAAACACAAAATTACAACATTTGCAGAGAAATGGATAGAACTGTAGAATATTATGCTAAATGAGATTAATCAGTCACAAAAAACAGAGTTGGATGTTCTCTCTCATATGCAGAAGCTAGGGAAAAATTGGGACACAGAAAGAGCTCCAAACATAAGGGAAACCTTAGTGGAGTGAAGGAGGAGACCTAACTGAGGGAGATGGGAGGGGGAGGAAGACTTGGAGAGGGAAACACTTCATTGGACATGATGGACATCTACCAACTCATCATAGCTAATCACCATGCTGAGCAGGGGAAGGTGGGGAGGGAGAGGAAGTGAGGTTGGAACTAGGGGAGGGCTCAACAAGTGTTGTGTGCGTGTGTGCCTCTATCAACCTGAACTTTATCACGATGTATGATTACAATGCACCAATAAAAAAAATTAAAAAGAAATGAGTGAACCAATAGCTCTGAGTTGCATCTGAGATAAGTACACTAGTAGAAAGTCTTCAGTCCTCATGGGTTAGATGCAAAACTGAAAAGGGGGTACAGGGCTCTTTCCTTGCAAATCCCTCTTTGTACTAGTACAGAAAATCTCCACCGGAAGAATCCCAGAATCTCATAAAATGATCCTTTGCATCCCCTTGCTGTATCATTCCTGTCTAACTCCAACGAGGACAGAGTGGACTAGTGGTTCAGGCCAGTCATGATTCATCTCACTCTTCTGTGAACATTGCCCAGAGATACCTGGGCAGAATCAAGATTCTGGTATCAAGGAGGGGTGGGGTTTGGCAAACAGCTTTTGTGTAAGCTGTAACATATGTCCCTACAGCGGAGAGTAAGTTCAAAATACTTTTTACATTCCCCAAATATAAAAATGTAATATATAAAACAATGAAGAGTCAACTGAAGTAGCTGAGGACAGAGACTCAGCTTCTCTATGGACATTTCTCCCCACTGAATTGGCTTCTGACACACAATTGCTTCGCCCTTAGGCATAGCTTGGAAATCAGTAAAATAGGAATTGAATGACTACATGGATAATTCAATATAAAATAAATAAAACATGACCACATGAATGCATCCACCAAATGCAAAGATGGTTCACACAGAAAGCAAATTAATATATCTTGCCATATGCACACATAAATGCTAAGAAAAACTCCTTAGTAGAACATGAAAAGCTGGATTCATCTTGAGATGACTTTTATCCCATTCTATAGTTGATGTATAATAGCACATGGCAAAAGTCAGGTCCAGACCTAAATATTGAAAGAGTACAAGCATTTCTGTTATATTCAGGAACAAATAGGGACTATTTGGAATTAATTAATCTAGAAGTCTCATCTGTGCAATTAGAAAAAATATTGGTCAATATCGCAGAGGAGGAGAAAAATTTCATTATCTATAGATGATACCACTGACTAGCTAGAACATTCAGATTGAGCTCATAAATTTGGCATAAACTATGAATGACTCATATGGAGAATTATCTTCCTCATGCTTTAGGCTCTCTCTTTTCATCAACATTTTAGGTAGGCCCTTTAAAATGCATGTGAAGGCTGGGTGTAGTGGTACATATCTGTAATCCCAGTACTTAAAGGCTGAGACAGGAGAATTGTGAGTTGGAATCCATCCTCAGCAACTCTTAGTGAGACCATCAACAACTCATCAAGACCTTGTTTCAAAATAAAAATTAAAAAAGGGCTTGGGGTGCAGCTCAGAGGTAGAATGCCCTTGGATTTCACCCCCAGTACAAAAAAAAACATGTGAATGAATTGAATAAGTGAATATTTTTCTTAGTGAGACCTATTTAACTAGCCCTTCGAACAATGATTTTCAGGGAAACATGAGCTAAGCAATGACATTCGAGCTGATATCATTTGGGGGCTTCTCGCTACTGTCAGGGCAGTAACTAGAGTGACAGTAACAAAGATGAAGTGAAACACGAATTCTGGATACCCTTGAATATGTGATTTTCATAATTTGTTGTCCTAGAACACTCTTAATATAGATTAAAATGTAAGTAGTGTATCTGGGAAGTGCAGTGGAGAGGTAAGATAAAGAATGGAAGCCAATCAATAATGGTCTTTTATTAGGCCAACTTCATGGTATGCAACCAGAATTTAGTCTTACCAGAAAACTCTAGAAAACACATGTTTCAGAATTACTCCATGGAAGGAATTAGGAATCTGGAGTATTTATACAGCTACTCCTGAGAGTTGATGGTTGAGGGCTTCTAGGATCCAGGGAATGGAACCTACAGACAGGACTTCCAACTGCATCAAGTGTGAACAGAGAAGGCTTCCATGGTGCAGGTAGATCCCTCAAACTTAGAAGGGTAGACCCCAGATGCTGGGAGGTTTTTTTTTTTTCCGGTACCAGGGATTGAACCCAGGGGCGTTCTACCTCCGAGCTACACCCCCGGCCCTATTTTTTATCCTTTATTTTGAAACCGGGTCTCACAAAGTTGCGGAGGGCCTCACTAAGTAGATGAGGCTGGCAGCAAACCCGGATCCTCCGTTCTCCGCCTCCCAAGTACTGGGATTACAAGCGTGCGCCACCATGCCCGGCCTTGCTGGGAGTTTACAGAAAGAGCTGAGATGTTGAAGATATGGGAAGGGCGCAGAAGTCAGTAGGGATTAGTGATAGATTGGACTGGGAAGTAAGAGAACAAGACAGTCCCCCCTTCCAACCACTGGGTTGACCATGCTGAGATGGGAAGGAATTGGCAGCTGATCTACAATGTGACAAGAATCTATGACCGACAAACAGGCACGGTGGCTAAACACTCATGAGAGAGCCCCCAGGAAACTTACAGAAATACCTTGTTGGCACTATGAGACCAGCTAAGATTTACTGAGGTCATTATTTGGCTTCCAATAATCATGATTTGAATACTATGGGGAAATAAAGCCTTATATGTAGCCACTGATGAATACCTAAAAATGTGATTTTTTAAAATAAGATTGCTTGCACTTTACAATCCCCAGAATTTTATAAAGAGGATGGACTACAGAAGTTCAGTGTAAACATCTATAAAATCAACAATACCATTCAACATCTGTACTCAAACTATAGGACAGTGGCCCTCAGATTTTCTTAACTTTGCAGCAATTGGATATTAAATGTGGCTAACCTCACAGACTTCAAGTAAAATTAAAGTGTTAAACTTAACAATGTCAATTGACATTCTGTGGGGTTCATCGCTGTAGAAGGAGGTAATCTTGGGGGAAGCGGGGCTGCTGTTTCGCACACAGCTCTTCAAATGAGGCTGTAAAGCCCAGGGGGTTGTCAGCCACAACCGAAATGTCAACTACCCATGAACAGGAGAAATTAATACAAAGCTCCTTCACTATAATAACAGGAAAAACTCCTGCCTTGGCTTCTCGGTCACGATTCCAAAAACAATTCAATTATGTGGAAAATAAATTTTAAAAGAAATGAACAGAAATTTCCTAGCCATAGATTCTAACACTGTTTCCAGCTCTCTTCTCTTTTCCTCCTTTTCAGTACATCAGCTGACAGCTAAAATTGGCTTAGAGACCCCTCCTGTTTGACTCTGGACTGACCCAATCCAGGCTCCCTGGTGAGGAAGGCACGGAGCCAGCCCTGGGCATTTGTTTACTTCTTTGTGTCTCAGTACAAATGATGATGCCACTAGAAAGAGTCTGGGGAATAATGTCTCTTTGTTATGGGGTAGCCTGCACACCTGTGGGGTCAGTACAAGCATTGTTCTGCAGTTTTCTCCTAGGCCAAACCAGATGAGAAAGCCATTCTTGTTAAGCGCTTTGTGATTCAATATGCCCGCCCATTCTTACCCACACAAAATGAGACTCGGGATGTGCGTGCAACTCGGTGCGTCCTTCGGAACTCAGGGAAGCTGTTAATTTTTTTGTGTTTGTTTTACATATCCTACCAGATGTTGATCTGGAAATGTGGGGACTGAAATGCTCATCGCATTACTATGGGGTCCCTTCAGTAAGCACGGGTGTCAACACTGAGCTCTGAAAAGTTGCTTCGAAGAATAAATTATTCAGAGAATTCTAATGAATTTTCCATGATTCTAACAGGACTTTTTTTTCCCTAGTTTCTCTCTTTGTGGTTGACCCACTAGGAAAAAATTTAAATTGTAACAAAATTATCTGGACCAAGTGCTATGTGCAGGTATGTCCCTGTCACCCTAAATTTAATTATGATGAGATTACAATGCACCCATAAAAGTATATTTAAAAACAAATAAAAAGAAAAGAATAATGAAAGAGAGTTAAATACATTTTAAATGGAAATTAAATAATGAGATGATTAAAAAAATTATCCAGAAAACTATGACTAAAAAATAGATTGGAAAAATGCTAATTTACTCTTCTAGAGATGAATTATATATTTTAGACAGTGCACTGGCATGTGTGAGCCCAAAATTTATTATCAAAAATACTGCAGTTGTTACTAAAGATCACTAGACAGGAACAATTATAGTTAAAGTGTTAAGCACTTTAGTGGTAAATAATGAAGAATGCAGCATTCCTGTATTTCTGTGGATGATGGCACAGTGATCCATAAGGCCACTGTGACTGTGACGGAAGGGGTAGGATTCCAGAGGGATTATACAGGAAGAATTTTCCCAGTCTTATCAGCAGTCAGAAATGAAATCTGGCTTACCTAACAGACTTGAGAGACAGTCTTATCTACTCCTGGATTCCAAACAATTCCTTTATGAGTTTGATTTCTGTCCTATATTGCCTGCCTCTCAGAGGGACTGAGAATTAATAGCTGTCATATTTATGGCAGTTTGGAAGAAGGACCAGGAAATACAGTCTCCCATCGTGGGGCATTCACTGCCAACATTTATCCTGAGCAGTTCATAAACAATGAAACATCTATTTCATTTGTACCACTGCTGGATAATCCCGGGCCTTAGGGACTTCTGGATCGCAGATGTGACAGAAATTAGATTTCAACAGACTTTGAAACCAAAATGTGCCTTGTATATGGGTAGAAATTCCTACCCCGTATGTCAATAATTCCATATAAATATTTTGAAAAGTAAGTAGCAATTATTGAAAGCAATTATTTGATTTTGCTAAGGACATCAATAGCTATGACACTCTACTTTCTTTGGAATTACTCTATCTTTATGTCATTCTACAGGCAAAAGCAACCATAAAATTCAGTTTAGTAAAGCAGCAGGGCACAGGCGTGGTATCAAACTGAGCCAAGTTTAGCTCTGGGCTCTCACATTTAAGAGTTTTTCATCCTTGGGCAAGATACTTAAACTTTCAGAACTTTTAAACCCTTTCCTTTTAAATCTGTTTTTAATGCATAACAGGTTTAAGAGGATGATTGAATAAATAATATGTGAAAGTGTCCTCAAAGCATAGAGTCCATAAAATGTAAAGAGTGACATGAATCTCAATGGACAGCGTGCACGTGTGTGTGCACACTCATGCACACTGATGGCCGTGGACACTGATGGTGCATTGCTAGGAGAGAGAGGGTTGCCACGAGAACTGGCATTGCAATTATGAAAGGCTCAACCTGCAGCACAACCCGGAAGGCAGAAGTGAAAACAGAGATCGCTGGACGACTGTAGACTTAAGTTTAAAGAAAGGGGTGGGAGGGGAGCATCCTTGTGAGTTCATGGTGTTAATTTAATGTCAAAACGATTTGGGGTCTTCCCGTGGGTGGGCTCTAGGGACAGTGACAGGATTTGTGGGCACTGGAAGTGGGATTCCCATGAGACAGCAAAGGAAGATGACTCTGGATTATGGCCAACCACAGCAGCCACAAGGAGGCTTTTGGCTAAGGGGTGCAGGCAGCTGAAATTAATGATATCCCTGTGTTCAGCTGCTGGATTTCTGATTTCCAATTTTAATGATTTCCCATTTTATAGTGTAACGCCCTGTTTCCTACCACCTTCTGGTATTCAGTAAAGCTTTAGCAATCAGTCATTTCATGCTGATGTGACATTAACGTAACCTTAAGGACTAAAGAGTGGCGATTATGACCGCGTTGGGAAAGGCAGAAAGGTCCACAGAAATCTGGATCGCCAGGAAGACAGAGCGATGAGATGAGCCGTGTGCTCTCAAAGAGGCCAAGAGCACCTGGGAATTAAAGTTGAGTGTGGCAAGCCACAAACATGATGTGAAAGCAATTTATGAAATTGGCCAGCAATTGCTAAAAAGGAGACTGAATTTCCTCTATTATATCAGAGTGAGACTCATCATTTCGTACATTAAAAAGAAAGAAAACTCCCAATTGCAAGAGAACTTGGGAACATTCCGTTTATATAAAGTGTTAGTAAATTTACATGTTAAAAATGTTTTGGTATAGCTCAAAAATAAGAAACTGAAAAATCGGTAATCAATGCTGATTTAATAGGCCTCATTGGTGTTTATTCAAATATTATTTTTCAAGGGTTAATGATTTATGTACTAGGCAACGACACAGAATAGGAAAGAAAAAGAAAGGCAAATTATCTTGAGCCTTTCCTCTGTGCCAGGCACTTCAGGATTATTTTATCTATTTTACCAAGAGAGTATGATGTCTATTATTTCATAACACACTGATGATATGGGAGTTTAAGCCACTGCCTTAATGATCACTCATTGGTGGCTGAACTGGCATGACCACCTGGACACCTTTGCCTCTGACCTCTCTGCAAGGTTCAGCTCTCCCCAGCTAGCCAGAAGCTTCCCCAAGTCAGGAATTCAAGGCCAGTGGCCTCAGCTACTCACAAATGCATACAGACACTTTTAAACCATGACATGAGCTCCCAGAAAATAACGAGATCTAACTTCTTCTCTGCAGCCTTAATTCTTCAGGAGCTATTAATATCACAGCTTTGTGAAGTGTCATATATTTTCCAGTTTAAACACAGTCCTTTCATCATTACCAAATGTGTTAGAAAACATTCATTAATGCCTGAAGCAGACACAGCAATAATGATATTTATTGGATACTTACTAAATGCCAGGTACTATACTAAGAGCTGTACATAGATTATATCACTTTATGCTCCCAAATTCCATGAGTTAGTATTATTATGGTCTCCATATGAGGACATTGAGACTTGTCAGAGTTCAATGATTTGCCCAAGGTCACACAGCTAATAAGAGTCACAGTTAGATCAAGGCAGTCCAAGTGGGAAGTTCACACTCTTCATCAGTGTGCTGTAAAGCCTCCCTCATAAAACTGTACTGGGTTCTGGGGAACTAGCTTACAATGAATCTTTCTTTTGTGAACAAAATCTATACCAAATAAAAGAAAGGTGATATCTTATGGATAGTCATAAAAACAGAAGAGAATGTAAGTGGTCTACCTGAGCTACCACAACTGAATTGTTCTCGACTTCATCCAGGCTCCAAAGCTCCACAGCCACCCTGATTGCAGATGAGGCCAGAGAACAGCGATTGACACCTACCCCGAGTCAAGCCTGTGTGTGTGTGTGTGTGTGTGTGTGTGTGTGTGTGTGTGTGTGTGTGTGTTTTACTGGGGATTGAGTCCAGAGGCATTCTACCTCCGAGCTACATCCCCAGCCCTTTATTTTATTTTATTTTATTTTTTGTTTTGAAACAGGGTCTTGCTAGGCTGCTCAGAGTCTCGCTACATTGCTGAGGCCACCCTCAAAACTTCAACCTTCCAAGTACTGGGATTACAGGCTTGCACCACGAGACCCTGCTAAGTCTCTTAGTTTTTCAGCTAGAGAAACTTCCGGTATATGCCTCAATCCTTCACAGAAGTTGGGCTATATCCCTGAAAAAAACCAAAAGGTGCATTCCATCTTCAGAATTATGCTTTTTTAAAGGTCACTTTGCTTAGAGAAAGTTCCAGCCACCTTCCTTTTAGAATGGTTTGTCAATGAAATTGTTAATTGATGGGATCATGATTTTCCTACATAACTTAATATGATAATAGTTTTACTTTTAGGTCTTGATTTGCTCATGAAAATGAATAAAAAGGTTCATTTCTTTTCTTCTCCCCAGAGGCATGATTTTTTTGATCCCAGACTCTATTATCAACCCTGTCAAGGCTTTAATTGGTATGATTATGTCAAGAAAGAGAAAATTCCCTACAGAGTTATAGATTCACCTCTAACCGGGATGCCACTTTGTACAAGATTCGAATGAAAATCTTCTCCCCATAATATTTAACAAATCGGCAATAATTTTTGACACAAGCACACTTTTCACATCTAAACATACAAATCCAAGAGTGCATCGTGTAAGTTCTGTGGGTCACGGAGCCTGACTTTTTATTAAAGATCCATCAGAGAACTGCTCAAGTTGATCCTGTTTCCAGAAATTATGCATGTGTAATTTAACACCACCAGAAGAATGACTATGATGTGAATGATAAGTGCTAGATAGGATGATAATTAACCAACCTGCCAAACCTAACAGTCATCACATCATCATTTTTTTGCATCATTGCTTTGCATCTCATACATTTTCTTACCATATTGCAATTCACAGAGAAGGAAAAATATTCAGAAAGTGAAAGGAATAAAAGGTACTCCTCCATTTACTTACTGAATATATTTTGTGCCTCTTTAGAGATAAAACAAAGTATAAAAACACGTTGTATACCAAGTACACTCTAATATTAGCATGGTGGTAATGCTAATTATCTTTTATAATTCACTCTCTTCTTCATAGAGAGTAATAAGCTTATGGTCACACACAGCTGCCAATTTAGAGACATTTCTCAACTTTCCTTAAGGCCAGATGTGGTTATATGATTTCCTTAAGGCTAATGGGATCGCATGTAAGTGTTGTTTGCAAGTTTAGGGGGATCTTCAAATTATAACAAGCCACTTGCTTTTTCCTCTGTGCTGTAAGTAGACAGAGTCTGACCCAGGCTTAACTCTGCAGATGAGAAGGCCTTAGGGAATGTCAAAACAACCAGATGAAGGAAGTTGGTATTGAAACAGAGCCACCCTCCCAATCGGCCTCAGTCACCTCATGACTCTTAAGGAGAAATAAGGACTTTCTTTATATTTGGGGTCATTGTTATCTGATGTGTGTGTGTGTGTGTGTGTGTGTGTGTGTGTGTGTTACTGGGGATTGAGCCCAGGGGCATTCTACTTTTGAGCTACATTCCCAGCCCTTCTTTATCATTTTATTTCAAAACAGATTCTAGCTAGGTTGCTGAGATTGGTCTTGAACCTGCGATCCTCCTGTCTCAGCCTACCAAATATTGGGATTACAAGCATTCACCACCATGCCTGGCTTTATTTTTTATTTCGATACAGGTCTAAGTTACCCAGGCTGGCCTCAAACTTGTGACCCTCCTGCCTCAGTCTCTCAAGTGGTAGGATTACAGGTGTGGATACCGGTGTGCCCAGCTTGAGCTTGGTCTTTACACTAACTTTCCTCCAACTGCACTATCCATACCAGCTATATCCTGAATTCCCGTGCCTAATATGACATGTGCATGACTCTCTGTTTTTATCATTCAAAAGTCATTTCAATCAGTTGTGTTTGGTTTTCTTTCCTTTGGTATTGTTAAGTAACTCCATTCCTTACCTGTGTGAAGAATTAAAGTGAGAACAGAATGAGCTATTCAAAGCTTATGCTATTGTAAAGTCACTTTCTCAAGTTGCACTAACATTTTTACTGTCAACTAATCTCTTTACTCTGTGTTAGTATAAGAACAGGGAATTTTCTAAAAAAGAACAGTAGTACTCAACAAATGGAACTAACTTTTTGTATTTAAGGCAAATCATTATTTTGACAAAAACATATTGCTCTTAAATGTTAATGTGCTGTTCTTTATTTTGTGTGTGTGGGACTGGGGATTGAACCCAGGGGCGTTCTACCTCTGAGCTACACTCTCAGCCCTTTTTTGTTTTGTTTTATTTTGTTTTTGTTTTGAAACAGGGCCTCCTCACTAGGTTGCTGAGAGTCTTGTTAAGTTGCTGAGGCTGGTCCTGAACCTTTGAACCTCCTGTTTCAGCCTCCCAAATACTGGGATTACAGGCCCAGCTAATGCTTGTTCATAAAAGATAATTTTAAACATTTTATTGAAGAAAAATTATTTGAAAATCATTATTCAGACTCAATCATGTGACAGTATAAAAACCACAAATTAATAAATTCACCTGGTATGAAAGGAGCTAACAAAGAAATCGGTGATATAACTTCCCAGTGCTCTTCTTATTAGCAATAAAAAGTTCCTAATTTTCTACCTATTAGCATAAAAGATTATTTTTGAAATTCTATACATTTAAAGAAAACCAAATTGATATCGTGAAAGTAAATAAACCCAAACAATTCTAATGTTGAATATTTAAAGGTGAACATTTCTCCAAGAAAATAAAAAAGGTTCTGATAACTTTATACCATGAAGGGCACATAAAGGTTATAGGTAATTTTTTCTGTGTGAGAATTTCAAGGGAAAAAAGCAAGGTTCAGTAGTTTCTTTTATGTGTAGGGAATATGTTCCAAGACTCTCAATGGATACCTGAAGGCTGGACAGTACCAAACCCTATACATACCATGTTTTTTTTTTCCTATTTTTTCTTACTCTACATCTTAGCAGTCTCAGCAAATAATATTTTAATTTTCTTATTAAATCAAGAACTTCCCATTTTCACTTAAACACATTGCAACTTCTCTTTGACATAAATTACCAACACCACTTCTGCACATTGCAGTCATTACTTAGCAAAAATAAAGGTTACCTGAACACAAACATTGTCATACCTCAATTAGAAACCAAGAGGGCTACTGTCTGTGACTAATGGGTAGGCAGTGTATATGGCAATGATACACTGGACCGAGAGATGATTCACATCCAGGTGGGACAGAGTGGGATGCTGAGGTATTTCATCATATTACTCAGAGTAGTAAGCAACTTAAAACTTACAAATTACTATTTCTGGAATTTTCCATTTAATATTTTCAGTCTATTGTTGAATATAGGTAACTGAAAGCATGAAAAGTGAAACCCTGGATGAAGCAGGACTACTCTTCCAGAGTTTTATCCAGAAAGTGAAAGCAAAATCACAATGTGGCAGTTATTCTGGGCATGGTCGCCTGCAGAAGGGAAGTGCATGGGGGTAGGGCTGTCACTAAAATGGGCATGCTCTACAATGTGTTGCTTTGCGTCTGGCCCAGGATTCCAGAGAACCACACCAGGGAGATAGAAGGAGAAGATCATGGTTCAGGGAAGTAAGTGCTATACTAGTTCCATAAGAAGTGGAGGTAAATGGACTGGCCTGCCTTCCATTCCAACTCTAATTCAAGAGCAGATGAAATCATACTTTCAAGGGACAGAAGGCCAGGAATGTGTTACTCCATTCACCCTTCTGCTCTTGCACAAGTCTGGACAGATTTTCCTTGTGCAATAAGACAAAAAAAAGTGACATGCCATAAAAAGTGTGATGTGTGTGTGAGGGGAGGGAACTGCTGTAGAGTAAAGTTGGAATGGCACTGAAAGATCTAGTAGGAGTTAGCAACCTCCATAACAATGCAATAAGAAATTATCCCTATGAGAAAAAAACTGAGAAGTAGGGACGAAAACATGGTAGTATGATTTAAAAAAAAATGTGAATGCGATAAAGATTTCAAGAATACTAAAGACAAACAACGGAATAACAATTTAAGTCAAACCAGAATTTATGATTTTTAAAATAAATTAATATTGTGAAAACTGAACATAAGCCATTTTCCCAGAATGAAGATGAAACAGAATAGGTAGGAGAAAAAAAGAGGTATGAGAAAAAAAAAAGAGAAAACATAGAAAAAGACTCAAGAATCAATATATGATGCACAATAAGTAAAAATACAATAGAAAAAGAAGTTTTTGAAAGGAATAAATGTGTGCAGATCTAAAGAGATCTCTCTATTCTAACCAGAATTAATGGGAAAAAGAAAAAGAAGAAAGAAACACTTAGTCATTTCACATCCTGGGAACATTCCTGAGGTCATGTCCTTTAAGGATAAACTAAAATTTTAAAATCATTCTTGCAGCCGGGCATGGTGGCACATGCTTGTAATCCCAGTACTTGGGAGGCTCAGACTGGAGGACCCGGGTTCGCGGCCAGCCTCAGTTACTTAGCGAGGCCCTCCGCAACTTAGTGAGACCCTGTTTCAAAATAAAGAATAAAAAAAATAGGGTTTAAAATGCTCCCAGGTGTAGCTCGGAGGTAGAATGCCCCAGGGTTCGATCCCCAGTACTACAAAAAAAAAAATTAAAATCATTATTGCAAAAGTGATAGATTTCTCTTACCACTATCACTTTCCTCAAAAATGATAGTAAAAATTATTTATTGTCAAATAATAACATTGTTAGCTGGGCTTGGTGGTACACATCTATAATCCCAGCATTTGAAAGGCTGAGACAGGAGGATTGTAGATCCCAGGCCAGTCTCAACAACTTAGCAAGGCCCTCAACAACATAGTGAGGCCCTCAACAACTTAGTGAGACTCTGTTTCAAAATAAAAAATAAAATAGTGCTGGGGATGTAGTTCAGAGGTAGAATGCCCCTGGGTTTCAATACTCAGTACCAACAACAACAAAAATTTTGAGGATTCTAAAATGCTTTTATGTGGATTGTATCTATTAATACTCATTAGATCAGAAATAAACAGGAAAAATTTTAAATGTATTAATTCATTGAAAAATAAAAATAAACTTCCCATATGTTGAACTCAATACCATACTTAAAAAATTGTTCCACGGGGGAGGATCCAAGATGGTGACAGAATAGGAGCCCCTGAACAAGCCTGTCTCAAAATTGTCTCAAAATTGCCTCGGGGGCTCAGAACTGAACAACATCATACAGCCATAGAAGAACCAA
Source organism: Glis glis (assembly GCA_004027185.1). Classification (NCBI taxonomy): domain Eukaryota; kingdom Metazoa; phylum Chordata; class Mammalia; order Rodentia; family Gliridae; genus Glis; species Glis glis. Next base: position 48,499 of record PVJS01003930.1, on the reverse strand, counting down.
AACCCAATATCCAGTAACCCGAGTACGACTACACAGACACAGAGTCTACCAGTTACAGAATCCCACAGAAAACTGCAATCCTGTGTCAGCAGGATCGGTAAGGAGCCATCTTCCCCCAGACCCTACAGCCAGGGCTAATAGCCACCCCCAGCAAATATGGAGGAGAAATTGGAGCAGAATTCTGTGAGTGGTGGGGCCATTACAGCAGCAGATCGTGAATACCCTTCAAAGGCTGCCCTAGCACGGGCTCCTGCCAGAGCTGTGCACCTCCCCCCCACTGCTCTGCAAGCCCACGTGATCCCCAACACCTGTGCATTGGACCCCCATTATAGCCGAGACCCAGCTGGCACTCCATACCCTGCTTGGCAACCCACCCCACCCTGCGCGACCCAGCAGCCCTCCGCACCCCACCTCTGACCCTGGCACCCTGCAGCGTGACCCGGGTGGCCCTCTGCACACTGCCTCGGACTCTGGCACCCGGCGTGATCCAGGCAGCCTTCTGAGCCCCACCTCAGACCCCTGCACCCACGCCAGCGTGATCTGGGCGGCCCTCCACGACCCGCCTTGGACTCCGGCGTCCTCCTGCATGACCCGGGTGGCCCTCTGCGCCCCACCTCAGAATGCCATGACTTCAGGCGCTGCTACCCAAAACCCAGAGCTTGCACCTCTTTCACCTGCACGGGAGCCTATGTGCAGCACTTCAGAGCCCGGATACCCTCTTGCGTCGCCACCCAAGAGCGCGCTGCCTCAGAGCCAGGGTACGCTCCAGCGCTGCCACCCAAGATTCAGAATGAGGAACAGTTTGGAAACAAGAAACATTCAAAATGCATCAACAAGTGAGATTACTGATACTGACCTACAGGAAGTACAAAATGGAGAATTCAGAATTTTGATCTTCAAAATGATGAAAGTCCTCAAAGAACGTGTAGAGGATATGAAGGAGGAAGTTGAGGCTCTAAGAAAGAATTAGAAAGAAACACTGAATGCAATGAAGGAGTCAATAAACAAATTAAAGACTGCAATAGAAACCAACTCTAGTAGGCTCGACCACATGGAAAATAGGGTATCACTCCTGGAAGAGTTCATTCAAAACTGAAACACAGTCAACAATATACAGAACATATTACAACAACACACCCTGGCCATCCAAGAAATATAAGACAATACAAGACATCCTAATCTAAGGATAAAAGGCATCAAAGAAGGTTTAGAAGTCCAGACCAAGGGTACAAGAAACCTCTTCAAAGAAATAAATTCAGAGAATTTTCCGAACATATAAAAGGATTTGGACATTCACATTCAGGAGACATATAGAACACCGTTAAGACAGGACCAAAGAAGGACCTCCCCACACCACATAATAATTAAAATGTCTAGGGTAGAGGCCAAAGAAAGAATCCTAAAAGCAGCAAGAACAAAAGAACGGGTGACATACAAGGGCAAAACAATAAAAATCACCCCAGACTTCTCAACCTAAGTCAGGAATGCCAGGAGGGATTGGTATGAAGTACTCCAGACCCTGGAAGAAAACAACTCCCAACCAAGACTGATATGTCCAGCAAAGCTATCATTTAAAATTAATGGAGAAATAAAAATGTTCCATGATAAACAAACACAAAGAATTCATGAGGACCAAGCCAACACTGGAGAAAATCCTAAAAGAAATAAATCACAAAGAAGGAAAAACAAGGAATTTTCAGAACCACAGAAGAAGTGAACTGCACCAGGTAGGCACTAAACAAGGAGATTGGTCACTACAGCAAACAGAAAATAAAACTCAAAATGACAGGAGACAACAATCATATCTCAATAATAACATTGAATGTCAAAGGACTCAACTCCCCAATTGAAAGGCATATATTGGCAATGTGGATTAAAAAGCATAATCCAACTATATGCTGCTTACAAGAAACTCACCTTCTAGCCAAAGATACTCATACACTAAAGGTAAAAGGATGGAAAAAGATATAGCATGCGAACGTAGATCGAAAACAAGCAGGGGTAGCAACACTTTTATCTGACAAAACAGACTTTAAGCTAAAACACATCAGAAGAGACAAAGCAGGTCACTTCTTACTAATAAAAGAAATAATCCAACAAGAAGATATAGCAATAGTAAACATCTATGCCCCAAATGTGGGCGCACCCACATTCATAAAACAAATTCTTCAGGACATCAGTTCCCAAATAGACCTAAACACAATAATATTGGAGACGTCAACACACCACTCACGCCACTAGATCGATCCTCCAGACAAAAGATGAATAAAGATTGTTCAGACCTAAAGAAAACCATAGACCAAGTGGATCTAATAGACAAATACAGGTTATTTCAACCAGCAACACCTGAATACACATTTTTCTCAGCTGCCCACGGAACATTCTCCAAAATAGACCACATACTGGGTCATAAAGCAAGCACCAGCAAATTCAAAAGATGTGATATAATTCCCTGCATATTCTCAGATCACAATGGAATGAAACTGGAAATTAACAATAGGAGGACCAAAAGTAATCACATAAGTACATGGAGACTGAATGATACACTTCTGAACAAGGAATGGATCAGAAAAGAAATAAAGGGAGAAATAAAAAAATTCCTGGAATTAAATGAAAATAGAGACACAACATATCAAAATCTATGGGACACGTTGAAGGCAGTGTTAAGAGGAAAATTTATAGCACTGAGTGCCCACATATGAAAAACAGAAATCATCCAAATAAATAACCTAATGGCACACTTCAAGTATCTTGAAAAACAGGAACAGTCAAATCCCAAAGCAAGTAGGAGGCAGGAGATAACTAAAATCAGAGCAGAAATTAATGAAATAGATAATAAAAAAACAATCCAAAGAATCAACAAAACAAGAAGCTGGTTCTTTGAGAAGATTAACAAGATTGACAAACCACTAGCTAACCTAACCAAAAGAAGGAGAGAACCAACTCAAATTACCAAAGTCAGAAATGAAAAAGGGGCATCACCACAGATAGTGGAGAAATCCAGAGGATCATAAGAAACTACTTTGAAAACCTATATTCCAATAAAATGGAAAACATGGAAGAAATTGAAAGATTTCTAGACACAACCTACCTAAATTGAACCAAGATATAGAAAACCTAAATCAACCAATAGCAAGCACAGAGATAGAAACAAAAATAAAACATCTACCACCAAAGAAAATCCCAGGTCCAGATGGTTTTCCAGCTGAATTCTACAAAACATTTAAAGAAGAACTAAAACCAATACTTCACAAGCTATTCCATGAAATTGAAAGAGATGGAATTCTTCCAAATTCCTTTTATGAGGCCAACATCACATTAATACCAAAACCAAATAAAGATACCTCAAGAAAAGAGAATTACAGACCAATATCATTAATGAACATAGACACAAAAATTCTAAATAAAATACTAGCCATGCACATTCCAAACCATATTGAGAAAATTGTACACCATGACCAAGTTGGTTTCATCCCAGGAAAGCAAGGCTGATTCAACATTTGCAAAACAATACATGTTATTCACCATATAAATCTAAAAACAAGAGTCACACGATCATTTCAATAGATGCGGAAAAAGCATTTGACAAAATTCAACACCAATTCATGTCAAGAACTCTACAGAAAATCGGAATAGAAGGAACATACCTCAACATCATTAAGTCAATATATAAGAAACCCAAAGTGAACATCATATTAAATGGGGTAAAATTGCCAGAATTCCCCTTAAAAACAAGAACAAGACAAGGATGCCCATTTTCACCACTCGTTTTCAATATAGTCCTCGAAACTCTTGCCAGAGCAATAAGACAAGGGAAGGACATCAAAGGAATTCAAATAGGAAAGAAGAATTAAAATTATCTTTATTTGCAGATGACATGATCCTATATCTAGAAGACCCAGAGAACTCAACCAAAAATCTACTAGAGCTGATTAACAAATTCAGCAAAGTAGCAGGATGCAAGATCAACCTAAAAAAATCAGTAGCTTTCTTATATGCCAACATGAATCCACTGAGAAAGAAATCCAAAAAACAATTTCATTCACAATAACTTCAAAACCAGTCAAATACCTAGGAATAAACTTAATCAAAGAGGTAAAAGATCCCTACAATGAAAACTATAGAACACTGAAGAAAGAAATCGAAGAAGATCTTAGAAGATGGAAAGATCTCCCCTGCTCTTGGATAGGCAGAATAAGTATTATCAAAATGGCCATTCTGCCAAAAATGATCTACAGAGTCAATGCAATCCCTATCAAAATACCAACATCATATTTTGCAGACCTAGAAAAATTAGTCATTAATTTTATATGGAGAAACAAAAGACCCAGAATGGCCAAAGCAATTCTCAGCAATAAGAACCATGCAGGAGGCATAACCATTCCTGACTTCAAATTGTACTACAGAGCAATAGTAATAAAATCAGCATGGTATTGGCACAAAAAACAGACACATAGACCAGTGGAACAGAATAGAAGATACAGAAACAAGTTCACAAACTTATAGTCAATTGATTTTCGACAAAGGTGCTAAACACATTCGTTGGAGAAAGGACAGTCTTTTCAACAAATGGATCTGAGAAAACTGGTTATCTACCTGTAGAAAAATGGAGCTGAACCCTTACCTCTCACCCTGCACAGGAGTCAACTAGAGATGGATCAAATACCTGGAAGTTAGACCAGAGACTGTGAAATTATTAGAAGAAGGCATAGGTTCAACACTCCAACATATAGGCACAGGTAGAAACTTCCTCAACAAGACCTCCAAAGCACAGTAAATTAAAACAAGAATTAATAAGTGGGATAGCATTAAACTACAAAGCTTCTGCTCATCAAAGGAAACCATCAACAGCCTAAAGAGAAGGACTACAGAATGGGAGAAGATCTTTGCAAGCTATCCCTCTGACAGAGGTCTAATATCTAGGATATACAAAGAACTTAAAAGACTTTACACTAAAAAAAAACAAATAATCTGATCAAGAAGTGGGCAACTAAAATGAATAGACACTTCATGAAAGAAGAGATACAAATGGCCAATAGATACATGAAAAAATGTTCAACATCATTAGCAATCAGGGAGATGCAAATCTAAACTACTCTAAGATTTCATCTAACCCCAATTAGAATGGCAATCATTAAGAAGTCAAACAAACAAATATTGACAAGGATGTGGGTAAATTGGGACTCTTCTACACTGTTTGTGGGTGGGATTGCAAACTATCCCTATCAAAATACCAACATCATTTTTCACAGATCTAAAAAAATCAGTCATTAATTTTATATGGAGAAACAAAAAACCCAGAATAGCCAAAGCAATTCTCATCAATAAGAACCATGCAGGAGGCAAAACAATTCCTGACTTCAAATTGTACTACAGAGCTATAGTAATAAAATCAGCATGATATTGGCACAAAAACAGACACACAAAACCACTATGGAGATCAGTGTGGAGATTCCTCAGAAAACTGGGAATGGATCCACCATATGATCCAGCTATACCACTACTAGGTATCATACCAAAAGGAGTGAAACTAGAAAACTACAGTAATACATGCATACCCATGTTTATAGCAGCACAATTCACAGTGGCCAAATTGTGGAACCAACCTAGATGTCCATCAACAGATGAGTGGATTACAAAATTGTGGGAAATACACACAATGGAATTCTAATCAGTAATAAAGAAGAACAAAATAACATCGTTTGCAAGAAGATGGAAGGATCTGGAGAACATTATGTTAAGCGAGATCAGCCAATTACAAAAAAAAAAGAGGGACATATGTTTTCATTAATATGTGCAACCTAGGTAGTAGTAGGAACACACAAGGGACTCCAGTTGATAATGGAGAACCCTCAGTGGGGCAAGGGAAGTGGTACAAGAGAAGGGGAAGGGCAAGAAAGAAGTGAATCAGTGGAATTACTATCATAAACAATGTGTACATGTGAGAATATACCAACATCATTCTTGGTACTTCATATGAGTGGGGGGAGGCGGGGTGGGGACACTAAGAGCTGTGTGCATATATATATATATATATATATATATATATATATGTGCATATATATATATATATATATCAAATAGATATTCATTGTGATGTGAGACTCCAATGCACCAATAAAAGCATGTTAAAAAATTGTTCCAAAGTAATAAGAAGTTTAATGAGAAAAACAGAATGATTTTGCATTTTTACTAATTTCTTAATATTTGGCTTCATAGAAGATAGCTATATTCTCAAATCTGCTTCTGCTTTAAGATTTTTTTTATTTTTGAGGGTTTTGTTGTTGTTTATTTGTTTTGCCATTTTATACATCATGTAATTTACGGGAACCTCTACAGTACATTCTGGGGGGAAAATGAGATTGAAAGGGCGAATAGCATTCCAGCAACTTAGAGAGACCCTGTTTCAAAATAAAAAATAGAAAATAGTGCTGGAGGTGTATCTCAGAGGTAGAATGAGCCTGGGTTCAATCCCCAATACCCAAAACAAAAATTTTTAATGAAATTTATAAGATACTGCGCATAACATGAACCCACTTTTTGAAAATATATTCAAAAGTATGTGTGGAAACATGTCAGACAGACGTATGAAAATAGTAATAGAGGTCATTTCTGTGTGGTTATATTGTAGGATATTTTTATTTTTATACTTCTGAATTATCCAATTTGTTAATGAATGTGTATATTTTGTTATAAGCACATTATTTTATAATGATAATTTATCAAAGCTACTTCATCTTGAAAAAGTAAATATAATGCAGAAAGTATTTTAATTAACTGGGACCACTCAAATCTCAAAAGCTTCTTCAGAACTAATGATTAACTCCCCTTCTTTCTCAACATAAGAAATGTTGTGATTTTTAAAAAATATTGTATATAGCTGGGCATGTTGGCACATGCTTGTGATTCCAGTACTTGGGAGGCTAAGACAGGAGGATCGCAGGTTTGAGGACAGCCTCAGCAAGTAGTGAAACTCTCATCAACTTAGACCCTGTTTCAAAATAAAAATAAATATAGGGCTAGGGGTGTAGCTCAGAGGTAGAATGTCCCTGGGCTCAATCTCCAGTACCACAAAAATAATATATCGTACATATGCAATTGTTAGGTAATTGCATGTGACCAATGTATATTCCATGTGTTTTCATAGCAAGACCAACGTCAATTGAATGTATCAATCACATTTGAAGGTATCTCTAGACCACAGTTTTTAACATAAAATTTCTGATTAATCTAGTCCCGTAAAAACTAAAAAAAAAAAAATGAAATGCCTTAAATTTCTCTGAAATTGATTTGAAGTCATAGAAATCACATTTGCCTGAGGCCAGGGTATGCACAGAGACAGATGCTTATTGGAATTATGATCTCAGTATCAAACATAATCTGTTCACTTGACTTAAATATCTGCAACGCCATATTCAAGGACTGATTCTTTACCTGTTTAGAAGTCAAAGTAATTCCTTTCTTAAGTTTTGCTGTTATTTTTCCAAGCCTAGTGTTCTCAAACACTGCATAATATTCACCTCTACATCCCATGCACTTACAGACTCCCTAGCACGTCCTGAGCACACTGATGGGCCCTAAGGGCACAAAGACAATGAAGAAAGTCCTGCTCCCAGAGATGGGTGACACAGGGCTGGCAAAGTGGCTTTAAAATAATCTGAAATGTTAAGGAAGCAGTGATGGTATTGATTGACTTGTGGAAGGAGAGGCTGGTGTTCAAGCTAATACATACCTGAGAGTGTTCACTATCTCTGTAAAGCAGGAAGTAGTGTCCTTGGCTGAGAGTTGACGAGGGGGTATAGGTGAGGCTGGCCAACAGCTGGACACTCAAACAGAGGGATGAAAGTATGGGATATTCAAGTGGGGAGAGGCCAAGGAAGTGAGCCAGGTCAAGAAAAGCTAACTTGAATTCCCTATAATGTCAAAAACTTTGGGGAGATATGATTATGACAGAGCAGGAAGCATGAGAATACAAAATAAGTTAATACTGCCACAACAGAATTCGCTCCTTCCTATGTATCGAGAAGGAAATGAATGTGTATTTTAGGAGGGACAGAGACTCATGCTACCTACGAAATAAAATGACAAATAAAAGCAAGGAAGGAAATGAACAGACTAGGAAGGAAAGGAGTTTGCAGAAACCTGTGGTACCAATACTATTTCTGCAGCTCAATGCAATGAGCAACAACATTCTTTAACATGCAATTACAAAGTTTCCTATCTTATTTCTCCTTTTAGCTCTGGTCTTTATAGATACATCAATAATTTATCATAGCATTTAAAAGAAGAGCTTAATTTAAGAACAAACCATGATTATGTGATGTATCATTAGGTAAATTAGAAAAGAGTGGCTAAACTAAAATAAGCAATGATGACAGTAGACAAAATCACCTGTACTATTAATCATACAACTGTTTGGTATTTTACCAAGACCATAAATTTTTACTTTACTAGATTCTGGTAATTATGGGTTAGTACTAAAAATAACACTATGAGTCTATAGAAAAAGCTCAATGTTAATATTAAAGCTTTATAAAGTTGTTTTAAAAATAAGGTACCTTAATCAAAATGCAAATTTTAGCCTTCCAAATAGAGCAGTTGTCTGCTTGGATGCAACTAATAGATGAGATGGAGATGGAGATAAATGTTTAACTGGGTGTTATGTGTTTGTAGAAGCTGCTGTAGTTGGAACAGGGTTTGGGTGTTCCCCAAAGGCCCATTGGTCCCCCAGGGTGTTGGTATTGGGAGTTGATGGAACCTTTTAGAGGTGGGGTGTAGTGGGAGCTCCATAGGCTAATTGGGGGGTCTCCTGGTCCTCTGTGACCGTTCTAGAGAGAGAGTTGTTATAAGAGACTCAATCCTGACTCCACTCATCTCCTCTACGCCTGGTTCAGGATAAAATCTCATGTTCTTTCAAGAGCTCCCACCATTGCTCCCTGCATCATAAGGTGATGGAGTGGCAGAGCAGTCCTCAACATACAGCCTGTGGTATGCCGATTACATTTCCAACCTCCAAAACTGTGAGCCAAAGCAACCTTTTTTCTTTAGAAGTAGCCTGTGTTGGTTGTTTCATTACAGTGACACAAAGCTAACGAATACAGCACTCTGAATTTCCTACCACATGTCTGTAAGTAAACACCTGAACTCCATCCACTCCTATTGTGTTCTAACTTTGCTAATGCAAGTTAATGTGTTTAACTTGGCACATGCAAGCTGTGCCAAGCTGAAAAGAGCCCATGACACATCCAAGGACTGGGTGACCTCCAAAATATAGGATGTTTAGTTGTAAAACCAAGGCAATTTGGGGCAAATTTTGGTCTCCCTGCCTAAAGCTGCTCATCTACATCTGAGAGGACTAATTCCCAAAACTCCCCAAAGAGAGAACTGACATCCTGGTGATAGATCTCCCAGAAGGGCTTGAGCAAATGCAGCAAAGTCAGAGACTATAGAAACTTACAAGAAAATATTTTGAGATTAAAAAGAAAGTAGTCAGTATGGAAAAACTTTGAATGTTGTTGAACTTCCACACACTATTTACAATTTGGAATTGATTTTTCTTTGACTTACAAATGTCTGGATGTTCTCTAAACTACTCAAAATGCAAGATGTGAAAGGACAGCAAGAACATTCCCAATTATACATGATGTTATAATTTTCTTTTGGAATCAGGACAGTTTAAATTTAAAAAACTATCAATATGTTAAATAAAATATCAGTGTTTCTTCCTCAAAATACCCTAATACAGGATTGTAATTGTTCTTTTCTTGATATTTAATAAATTATAGCCTGTAATAGTTGTAGGTTACCATCGCACAGCGCACCTGAGAGGAAAAGAATGATGCAGACACAGGGCAGATTGAGAGGGGTAGGCCAGGGGACCTCACTGTTAGGTGAAGGCCCCTCTGGACACTTGTCCACAGCTTTTATTCATTCTTGGGTGGGGGGGTTGAGGCATGGACGCTACTGCATATGTGCAGAATCCGGGAGGTAGAGTTTAACCAGTAAATGTGCAGCGAAGGCTAGGGGTTAAAGTTTAAATGGGCAGGCCACAGAACAATTGCAGAGCCTTTGGGATAGTGGCTAGCAATAAAACTGCTGAGAATGTGCAGAAGATCCTTGAGCCAATGTTTGACAAGCGAGATATTTGGGAGTAGGCATCAGCAAGAGACCCAGGAACATTTACCTTGGAGGAACAAGCTGCTTTCAGCGAGTCCATCAGTCTAATCATGGCTTTCCATGACCCTTAGACCTTTCTAAGGCAAATGTTAACCTGTTTCTGGCAGTCACGTTCTCCACAAATAGTATTTCAGGTTAAAAATGAATAGTAAGTTAATAATCCACATTTTTACCCACTCAAATTTGTAATATTGTTAAAACTTTAAATTGAAGGTAAAGTACAAGTTCTATTATTAACTGTAAATATATTGCAATAAATGTTTTACAAACAAGAGGAAAGTCATTTTTAATTTTATTCTCTTGAGATATATACATGATATTATGCTAATTGTGACTTAGATAAATATCTAATAACAGTCCCTGACTAGAATGCTTAATTAGGATCTTCTACATATTTTTAAATGATATTTAAAATTTTAGTATTTCTTTGAAATGTTTCCTCCTCCTCCTTCTAGCTGACAGCAACTAATTAAAAATTGTAGACACTTATCAAAATGACTAATAAAAATTTTAAATAAATATGAATTTTTTAATCTAGCTAGTCATAGCTATTGCACTTCCAGCAGTGGTCTGACCTTTAAAGATCCATCCTTTTTGATCACTGTCTGCATTAAGATTTTTCTTTTACCTGAAATTTTCAAATATTGTTAAAGGTTAATTAGGTGACAGACCTGGATATGGTTCAAGAAAATATACCTTGCAAACTTCTAGTGCAAATCCATTATAAAAAGTTTTCAAAGAGCCAATAATGTCCAAAATTCAGACAATACATAACCTAGTGAGTTGGAAAAAAACAAAGAACTGAAAGTCAAAAATCTGGGTTCCAGTTCTAATATTCTGTCATAAGTGAGCTGTGTGCTTTCAGAAGAAATTCTCAACCTCTCAGTGGCATTGTTAATTTCTGTCTAATGAAGTAAACTATGAGATGCATAAGAAAATTGGTATATTCATTGCTTTTAAAGATTACATATTGTTTTAAAAAGTAAAACTATTATAACATTATTTTAAAGAGAGAAAAAATGTAACATTATCCATATAATGTCTCCATCTAGTTTTTTCTTCTAATTGAAATGGTATATAAAGATTACTTGAAGAATTATTATCAGATGTCAACCATAATTATTTCTGAGTACATTCTACACTCTGTACGCAGGTGCCCCAACCTTGACTTCAATCAACAGCAGATTGGAAATATTGGGGAAAAATAACAATTCCAGAAAAGTTCAAAAAAGCAAACTTAAATTTGCCCTGCACCAATCCTACGCTGACCCACATGAGTGAAGTGGGGGGCAGGCATGCCTGCAGCAGCCTCCTGCCATTTCCCACATCCTCAGTGTTTCCCCAGCGCTCATCCCAGCACTGTTTGCTTCTTCTGTCACTCATGTGCTACATGTAGTTAGGCTCACAATGACTGTATCTATAATGAAAGATGCACACACTTTTTCTTCCTTGTCATTATTCCCCCAAACAATACAGTATAACAACTATTCACATAGCATTTACATTTATTTAGAATACCAAAATTTCCAAGAGAATGTCACTTCCATCCTAACAACAAGAAGAAGCAGGTGATCCATAGACCCTAAATAATTTTGGAAGCCCTTCTGAGAGCTTGACATCTCAAGGCAACCAGATGAACTTAACACCAAAGAGTCCCAACCTTCCTAAGAAGAGACAGGATTCGGGCGCTGTTCCACCTAGAGCAGAGGAGGAGTGGGGAACCATTAAAACATACAAGAATAAAAGAATGGAAATTTTAATAAATTCTAAAAGGCTGGGGGAGGGGATCATGGGGCAGTTAAGAATGCCAGGGAGCCCTGGACTCAAAGGGTTCCAGGCTTATTCACCAGATGTCTCCTTCCAGATGAGAAGAGCAGGAAACTTAAGAGAGACTCCTCCAGTGGTGGAATCCTCCCGAATGAGAGTAGTGCTCTCATCAAAGGAGCCCCAGAGAGATTCCTTGTCCATTTACCATGTGAGGACACAGTAAGACAAAAAAAAAGAAAGTGGGTCTTCATCAGACCGTGAATCTACCAGCACCATACCTCATAGGACTACTGGAGGGCTTTGAATGGAGCTTGACATCTAATAAGTTCTTAATATTATCATTTTTCTTGGAAGAAGAATTTATCTCCTTTTTTCCCTTTAATTCCTTTAAGTATCCTACTAAGTCTTTGCAAGGACTCCATTCATTCTATAAAACATTTTCTTATTTATCTCTCACCTTCTAAAATACACAGTGAGCAGAATATTGTTAGGTTCTGAAAGACAAATAAACCTGCTTCTCATTAGTCCTCCCACCTCCATTATTCAGTTTTTTGTTTGGGAATTGATAGTTGGTTTGATTTGTATCAGGCATATTTTTTTATTCATATAGTGGGAAGCTATTGATCAATTTCTCTTGGGTTCTAAAATATGAAGTGTTTACTTAAATCTATTATTCTCTTTTTATTTTTAGGTAACTTTCAAGAGAACAAGAAGAAGACACCTACTTTAATTTTTTAAATGTTTTTGTCCAATCATTGCGTTAACTGAAAAAAGAAGGGGCGAGGCATTGGAAATCATTCAAAATTCCACCACTCCCACCACAGTTCTTCTACTCTTGTGGGTTCTCTGTTACTCTTCATTTGAATGCATAAGACATTAGTACACAGCAATGATGGCATGGGTATCACTTCACTGTGGCTTTTTTTGTAGCTTAACATTGCTTCCTAAATGCACCACTGATTTTTGAAGACCCACTCAATGGATCAACAGGATTCTCATTTGTGCTTCTCAGACATTAATATCATCCTACCCATATCACTCTGATGATGAGAAAATGAGATTCCTGGCTATGACTCCACACTTTTTATTATAATTATTGTATGTATGACACAAAAGAAGGTATGCACATATTCTTTAAGTCCCATGCAATCATTATTTTCAACCCCAGTTGTTTTATCCTGTCTTCATATGTCACCTTGCTATGATGTAATCAGTGTGCACCCTTTAGAGTATCATTAGAGATATAGAAACAGAGGACAAGAGAGACAATCTATCTATATATCATACCTGTATGATGCATAGTAATACATTGAGGATTATATTAATCCTTCCTTCCCTGACAAGCTTCTGCAACTTGCTCTTCTCACTTATCAATGTTCTTGCAATGCATCCATTTATCTGCATATTTGTCATCAATAAATTATAGCATCTGACTGAGAGGCTGGGTAAAAATAATTCAGGCAGCTACTCACTGTATTTGATAGCAACCATCATATTTTGCCAACAAATCCATGTATATAAAAATCATGGCCATGGTCCATAGGAGCACTATTTCCAATAGCAAATGGCTGGAAAAACTAAAAGAAACACCAAACCAAATTAGACAAAAAAGTCACTTCTAAAGGGGGGCAGGGAAGAGGAGGGGGAGGACAGAGATGGAAACATGACTTCCCTGAATACATCTTGTCTTATACTTTGACTTGGTAACAACATAAATATGTTTAATAATGTTTACCAAGTTAAAATATAAAATGAACAAACAAATCAATCTAACTAAATATCAAATCGTTGGCATAACCACATAGGGAATTTTTTCAAATAATTCTGATGCACATATTTTGACTCTTTGGCCTTTGTCGGGATATATCCTGATGCAGAAATATCTGCAAACAGATCTTTTGATAGTTTTTGTTGGGAGTGATTTTGGTATTGCTATTTTGGAACCACTGTACATGTTTTGCAGAATTAAACAATTGGGAAATTGTTTTAGAATGGGTTCCCTAGGAAACAAAACCTAAAGCAGAAGATTTTGTATAAACATTTTATTGGGGTATGCAATGCTAGCAAAGCAAGAATGAAGGGATGAAGGAGTGAAATTAGAAAGGAGGGAGAGCCAATACATGAGAATGTTTTGTAATGCTGTCTCAAGCTTTAGAATATACTCTTCTCTTGGTTGTGCAAAGGATCTGCAGGAAGGTAGAATGAAATTCCTGAATCTTTTAAGAGTGTGAGAAGCAGGAATTAGAATTTGTTCTCTGTCATTGATCAATGTCATTCATAGGAGCTAACCCTTCCTCGTTTATGTGAGAATTAACAGATCTTTCATAATCTCATGCCTCAGATGCAACGGGGAAGCCCTGGTCAGGAGGCTGGAAGACTGAACGCCGGGATAGACAATGTATAACCAGGATGTAGCTTTCAGTGAGAGGAGAGATTCAAGCATCCCATCATAATGGGTCCCTGGGTCTTCATTGGCAGTGAAAATATCATCCTAGGACCATGAGAGTGGAAGTGGTTCCTTGGCATTCCAGGCAAGGATCACATGGAATCTGATACAGTTAGTGGACCTTAGGGCTCTTGGCAAAGGAGAATAAAGATACTGTGAAAACAAAGATGCTGAGTGATCTGGCTCATAAATGCAACTGGAAATGTCAGTATGATCTGAATATATGTATATCTTGTCTCTATATACTGAAAGAACCTAAGAGCAATGTAAACCCAGTAACAATGAACATTCTTGGTGCTCCAAACTTATTCTCTGATTACTGCTTCTAAAAAAGGAATCATGGTCCCTGAACTAACATATGGTTCCAGGTGTGAGATTAAAAAATGTATAAAATGACCTTGAGGTGTTTTATTGGAATGGAAATAAAGGACTTTTTTGAAGACCATTGGTACTGTTTCAAAAGGAGAAAATAGCCAACTCCAAGGGGCTCCCTTGGCTAAAGATGGTACAGCTTGTATATATAAGAGAAGACTGATTACAGTAGATTGGGCATATCAAATAAATAAAAATTCATGAACTAATAGTGGTATATAGAAAATAAAAGAAAAACAAAGTCTTTGTTGGACATATGTAGAGATTGCCAGCCTGAGATTATTATTCATTATTCTGATGACAAGAAAGTAAGAAAAAGGGACCAAGTGTTTATCCTGTCTCCACTCATTGAACTGCACTTCAGCAACCAATTAGTTAATGAAAACCAGTCTTACAGCATACAAGAATATCACCTGAAAAATGCTGAAGGAATGATAGAAGTCTCACCATTTCCCAACTCCTAACGAAGTAATTAACCTAGATCTAAACAATTACTGTACAAATTTTAGGGGAAGCTTGATGAGAAACTTTATAGTAAACTGAGCAGTTTGGCAACACGAATCCCACTGATAGTCATAATATTATCAAATGTATTCATTATTTCCCTTAATAGGATGCAATAAAGTACATAGCCACCTGGAAAGTATTCTCACCTCCCCAAATTGCTCCTCAATGTAATCAAAGTTCTAGAACTAATTATGATTTATGAGAGAATAAAGGAATTTGTAAATAATACCAGGAGGATGAGATCAGCCAAATTCAGAATCTAGGACAAAAAAATATGGTCTCCTCAACAAATAAATGCCATCAATAAATAAGAAAGAAGAGAAGCTCTCTTGAGAAGCTAAGAACACTTAAGAAGACTTAAGAGACCAATCAGGTAAATGTTGTATGTGGGCCTTGATTAGATCTTGATTCAAACTAACAGCTATTCAAAGATATTTTGACACAGGAAAATTTGAGATGGACTATATATTAGCAAATATTAAACTGCTATTCTCAATTGTTAGTCTTGCAAAACTCAGTATTAGCTAAATGAAAATGCTCTTCTTGTTTAACATGATAATGGTCAAAAAGCCAGATACTTTTTAAAGAGACCTGTGTGAACGAAACATATTAATTTACATGTTACATGATGTGACACCAGAAATTTTAAAACAAGAGGTTAATACAGATAAAAGAAGATTGGCAAAATGCTCAAAAACTGGTGATGACTCATTATTCTGTCCTCTCTATTTTTGTGTAGGATTGAAATTTTTCTGTAATAAAAATTAAATTATAAAATTTAAAATCCAAACACGTATTGAGATTACTTTTATAATAATGATCTTTTCCAACTCTGAACATGTCTATAATTTATGATCATAATCTCAATATATGAGTGTCTGTTCTGGTCAGTATCCTTGCAGCTATAATCTAAAAGATTGACCATGTAACTTAGAAAAAAGAAGATTTATTTTCTTATGGTGTTGGGTTCAGTCCATGTGAGGCCGGGGACTACGGATCTCAGGGCATGGTGGCAGGAGGCAGAGAGAGGGAAAGCACATGCTCCTCACATCATGGAGGCTGGAAACAAGAGAGAGAGCAGGGGGAGGAGGAATCATATATATAATTCCCAAGGCCACACCTCCAGAGATCTACCCCCTCCAGCCACCACCCAGATAAATCCATTACAATAGATTTATCCACTTCTGGGATTACAACCCTCAAGTCTCAATTATATCAACTCCAAACACCAATTTATGAGCTCTTCAAGGGGCCATTCTATATCTAACAATAACAGGGTTAGATGTAGTTAATTTCAACACTTCAATCAAGAACGCCTGTCCTAAATCTTGCATAAGCCTCTGAAGGAACCACAAGACAATCCTGACATGTACTGCCACCCTCATTAAGGTGTACATATCCTGGCATGTACAACCCAGTCTTTTCTCAGGTTGGCTAAGGAAACCACCCTCTCTCTTCAACAGAAAATGAGACTGACAGGGGCATAACAAAAATCTGTGACCCACAATAACACATTTTGGTTTCACTGTCAGTGGACTCAAACAGAACTGTCAGATCACGGTTGGAATGCAAGAGTAACTTGTAGGGCTGTTTTTTCTACACACAGACATAAGTGTTAAATTTCACTGTCAGAGGAATTTCATCTTGAGAAATGCCATTGTGAACAGCAATACTGAGTAAAGAATGCTTGTTGTTGTTGTTGTTGTTGTTGTTGTTGTTATTCATTGATTCTATGAAAGCATGTCCAAATATGAAGTGATGTATGTTTATGAACAGAGGTAATAAAAGAGAAATATCTTTAAAATATGTTTACTAAAGGTAGTATAAGCTACCTCTGGTTCTGAGCCACGGTTTTGTCAATCTCCCAGTTTGATGACAATGACTCATGTAAGGCTTTTACCAAATAACATGACATGCATCTACACATTTAATGATAATCATCTGCTGTTTGGTGATCCCAGAGGATGGGGAGATGAAGGTGGAAGAGTTGCTTCCATTGAGTTAGTTTAAAACAAAACTTAGCTGGGCGTGGTGGCGTATGCCTGTAATCCCGGTACTTGGGAGGCTGAGACAGTAGGATCGCAAGTTGGAGACTAGCCTCAGCAACTTAGCGAGACTCTTAGCAACCTAGGAGAGCCTGTATCAAAATAAAAAATAAAAATAGGGCTACGGTGTAGCTCTGAGGTAGAATTCCATTGGGTTCAATCCCCAGTACCACATACACACACAAAAGAAATCAAATAATTGGTTCATTTCAGCTCTCTCCACAGCTTACATAAATCCACTATTTCAGCAGTATTTAAATTTTTATGTATAGTGTATATTTCACTATAATTGAACTGGAAAGTTAAGTTTCAGAATCTAGAGTTTCTAAACATACTCTTAGATAACAAAATCCTCATGTCTTTTGTTTCTCTTCAGTAGAAACAGATCTAATCAAATCTTGACTAATTATTCTAATGGCTCAATAAGAATCAATCCCCAAAATTATGTACAGCTTAAAAATAACTTTATGCAAAAACCTACTTTTACCAAATAATTATATAATCACACCTCACATATCCAAGGATTACATACGTGAACAAATTTCATTACTGCTCTAACAGTAAGAGACAAAAGAATAAGAGCTTCACTGTTTTGAGATGACAGTCTCGAGTTTTTTGCTTGTTTGGTTGATTGGTTGGTTTTGGTGCTGGGGATTGAACCCAGGGGCATTCTACCTCTGAGCTACACTCCCAGCCCTTTTTTTATTTTTGTTTTGAAACAGGGTCTTGCTAGGTTGCTGAGGGTCTTGCTATGTCACAGAGGCTGTCCTTGAACCTGTGATCCTCCTGTCTCAGCCTCCCAAGTACAGGGATTACAGGCATGTGCCACCATGCCTAGCTTGAGATGACAATATTTATTGAACACTAGCAATCTCATGATTTCTCTCTTTCAAGTCATGGTAAATGAGAAAGCAAGTGTGGACTCATTGTATTTGGAGAGTGGAGTAAGTCTTAAGAAAGAACCAGGTCTAAGCCAGGCATGGTGGCGCACGCTTGTAATCCCAGTACTTTGGGAGGCGGAGACCAGAGGATCCGGGTTTGTGGCCAGCCTCAGCTCTCTCTCTCCCTGTCTCTCTCTCTATCTCTCTCTATATATACTTAGTGAGGCCCTCTGCAACTTCGTGAGACCCGGTTTCAAAATAAAGTATAAAAAATAGGGCCGGGGGTGTAGCGCGGAGGTAGAACACCCCTGCGTTCAGTCCCCGGTACCGCGAAAAAAAAAAAAAGAAAGAATCAGGTCTAGCAGAACAATAGGACCCTCATATTATTAATTCAATAGAAAAATTTCATATGTGAAACAGGTTCTATAGCCATATCAAGAGCTGAAGAAGCAAACAGAAGAAGATAAGAAAAGCCACAGTAGAGCAACTGCACTCCAACCTGGAGGCACTGAGAAAGGAGACAGTGCTTGGTCCAAAAACTGTGCAGTAGAAACCATAGCCACAGAGTGGGGGCTGCCCAGTGGGGTGTAGGACAATGGCCAAGCATCAAATGGTACTTCCAAAATTACACTAAGTAGAAATGAAGGGGGAGATGCATGCTGATTTTTCTCCCTGGCCTCTGGTTTTCCACCATAATGCCTTCTTTGCCAAACATAATTTTAATTGGCAAAAGAGCCTGACAAAAACTTTAACTTTTACAGAACAGCCTCCTACAATACAGAATACAGCAAAGAAGCACAGGAGATGAGTCTGGGGACAAAGAAGCAAATTGCCAGTGGACAAGTTATCTATTCCAACGACCTTATTTTTCAAATTATTGCTGGTGCTGTAACCAACAAAGAGTAGGATCTTAATAACCCTGGGTCAAATGCATTCATTCTCTTGACAAATATTTATTGTGCAAATCAAATGGACCACACAACATTCTAGGAACTGGGGACATGTATAGTCGATAGGAATGACGTTCCTGCCTCATGAAGCTTATAACCAAGTGAATCGTTCAGGGTCTACAGAAAATTATCACACTGATAAAAAAAAAATCCAGAAGCTTCTCTTCCAAAGATTCAAAGCCCTGCTCCTTCCACCACCACATGCTAGCCCTTCTCTTTGTATGAGAGTGAATGACCCAACTTAGGTTTATAAGGCTACTGAGAACTCCGTGTTGTGTTCCTTCAAGACCTAAAAGGAAAAACACAGTTAGCAATCCTTCAGCAAAGTTGACCTGCCTTTGAAACTTGTTAATAATCATCTGATATTTCTTTTCAGAGACAGGAGATTATCAGGGATGAGTCCCAATTCATATCTGTTTGCTTCCTGATTAGGAGGCTTCTATAAATGACAAAACATTTGAAAATTCAAGTTCATTTAAGAGTATCTTGTCAAGGAATCAGACTGAAAATTGTATGTTTGTGTCCTCTCTTATCTGAGACTGCTAAAATTATAGTAACATTCCATTTTTTGAATGGAAGTATGAAGACACTAAACCACCAATACCTCCTCCAGAGAGACAGAGACAGAGAGAGAATATTAGAAACACAAGATCCATCTTTATTAAGATTGGAAATGTCTGTAACTTCAAACCACAATATCTCAAGAAGCTTGGACAAGTACTCAGTAAAGGGAAAACTAGGATGTGGGAAGAGGTCAAGAAAAAGACAAGACAAGGATACTACAGGTCCCAGACAAAACTGACAGCAAAATTACCTAAGGTGTCACCAACAGTCCTTGGGTGGTAAATACTAGTTTGGCTCATTTAGCAACTATGCCTACCCCTTCTCCCCTTTCTGCCCCATTCATCAATGAGGGGACAGAAAGCAAAGTTCTCAGTTCCTCAACCCCCCAGAATAAACATAAATCAATGAGCAGAAGGGAATAGGAATATCTGTCAATGAGATCTATCAGTAAGTTCAGAAATCTGAGCCGGGCATGGTGGCGCACGCTTGTAATCCCAGTACTTTGGGAGGCGGAGACGGGAGGATCCGGGTTCGCGGCCAACCTCAGCGCGCACTATCTATATCTCTATCTCTCTCTCCTCTCTCCTCTCTCTCTTTCTCTCTCTCTCTCTCTCTCTCTCTACTTAGTGAGGCCCTCCGCAACTTCGTGAGACCCAGTTTCAAAAATAAAGCATAAAAAATATAGGGCCGGGGGCATAGCGCGGAGGTAGAACGCCCCTGCGTTCAATCCCCGGTACGGCAAAAAAAAAAAAAAGTAAGTTCAGAAATCTGAAGGTATACTGAAGTGGTTGGTGGTTGAAAAAGAGGACACCTTGGCTGGTTCCAAAGTTTGGCAATTGTGAATTGTGCAGCTATAAACATAGATACGCATGCATTAGTCTGGTAGTTTGGTTTCAGTTCTTTTGGGTAGATGCCTAGAAGTGGTATTGCTGGGTCATATGGTAGGTTCATTCCCATTCTTCTGAGGATCCTCCACACTGTTTTCCAAAGTGGTTACACTAATTTGCAATCCTACCAACAGTGTATTAGAGTTCCTAGTTCTCCACATCCTCGCCAGCATTTCTTGTTGTTTGTGTTTTTAATGATTGCCATTCTAATTGCCAAACTTTGGAACCAGCCAAGGTGTCCATCAACAGATGAATGGATTACAAGACTATGGGATATGTACACAATGACATTTTATGCAGCCATGAAGAAGAACAAAATTACCTCATTTGCAGGGAAATGGAGGGAATGGGAGAACATTATGTTAAGTGAGATTAATCAGTTACAAAGAGTGAAAAGTCAGATGTTCTCCCTAATACATGGAAGCTAGGGAGAATGGGACTTAGAAGGGACTCCAGACAAAGAAGGAGAAAACTTTAGATGAGCAAAGAAGGCGACCTAACTGAGGGAGATGGGAGGGGGAGAGGGAAATACACTAATGCACATGATGTGTACACACAAACTAATCAGAGTCAATCACTATGCTGAGCACAAAAAGGAGGGAAGGGGGAGGGAATAGGGTGGGAATTGAGGGAGGGCTAAATGAGCAACGTGTGCATGCACACTTCTGCTACCATGGCACTTATCAAAATGTATGATTACAATGCACCAATAAATAAATTAAAAAAAGAAAAAGAAAGGGGACTGAATCTGGAAGGGCTGCTGTGGAGGGGTTACTTCTCTGCTCTGGGCATGGAGGAGATGAAGGCAGAGGGAGTAAGGAGGGGGTCTAAAAGGAACCTGCATATTCTCAAAGTCTGTCTGCTGAACAGCTTTGCTTATTGACCCACCTCCACTCCTCCTGCACAGTAAAGTCAGCCAGGCAGGGACCTAAGGGAGCCACGCTGTGGTGTGTACCCCAGAATACAGCCCTCAGCTTGCACATACTGCTCCCCTTTTCCTCATACAAAGCAATGTCTGCTTGTCAGTAAGCCCCACCTATATTTAAAGAGTTCAAACTCAACCTATAGAACACATATATAGGTATGTGAACTTAACCAAAGGCAGCCCAAACTGGCCACTCAGAAAAGCAACCAGGTCTCTATTCTTAAATACAGAAGGACAAACAATGCAACAACAGACACAGACGTGAGGGAAACCAGAGACACGAAAGCAAGTCGAAGGTAAATAAATGAGCAGTGGACCCTCAGGGAAATAGGTAAATTATAGAATAAATTATAGAATAAATTAGAAGAGTATAAAAATAAACTCTCATCCTTGAAATGAGAAATATGTATCATATGAAAATATATATGCATATATGAACTATACTTAATTTATCTATAGCCACACATCACTTAACAATGAGGATATGTTCTGAGAAATGCATCCTTATTTGAGTTTATCAGTGTGAACATTGCGGAATATACTTACACAGACTGAGGACATTGTCACAAGATGACATCTGACCACTGACATATATGACAATATGTGGTTGACTGAAACATTGTTATTTGGAACATTACTGAATTTAATATGCTTCACTGTATTTAATGTATGTATTACATATAACTATGCATGGGTTTATTAATTTATAAGAATATACCGTATTTCATAATCATATACATATGTATTTTTATATTACAATTTGAGTATACATTATCTGAAATAAGGGGCCAGAACTATTTCAGATTTTAGATTTCTTTCAGATTTTCTAATATTTGCATATACATAATTCGATATCTTGGGCCTGGGACCTAGGTCTCAACACAGAATTAATTTGTTTCATACACACCTTAGACACATACGCTGGAGGTAACTTTATACACCATTTTTAGCACACCTGCATTTTGACTACAACCCATCATGTGAGGCCAGGTGTGGAATTTTCCACATGGGGTGTCATGTTGGTGCTAAAAAAAAAGTAATCCAACCTATAAAACATTCTAATATTTAGTATACTTAGGATTTTGGACTATTTTAGATGTTGTATTTCTTTTTCCCATGACAGTGTAAAAATATGAGCCAGGCATGGTGGCGCGCACCTGTAATCTCAATACTTGGGAGGCTGAGACAGGAGGATTGCAGCAAGTTAGTGAGGCCCTCAGCAACTTAGTGAGACTGTGTTTCAAAATAGAAAATAAGATAGAGCTGGGGGTGTAGCTCAGAGTAGAATGTCCCTGGTTTTAAACCCCGTATCAAAAAAAAAAAGCTTAAAACCCTGGAGTCTACAATCAGACTGCCTAGGGCTCAACCTCAGCTCCACCACATATCTACTTATCCAGTATATTTTAAATAATTTGGCAATTTAAAATACTCCCTTCATCTAGTTGTTGCAAGGGCTTGGGAGTCCTGCGACATTAGCATCTATGCCTCCTCATCCTGTGCTCTCCCTACATCTGTGCTGTTATTATAACATCTGTGACACCTTCCAGGACAGAAACAAAATGGGGATGGGGATGGGAAGAAATGGGAGAACAGGCAAGCAACGCAAAGACTGACGCTCGAAGGTCTACTCTCCAATTAATAAGACTGCTCTGCCGCTCGAAAAATATTTTAATATCACCCTCCTGCCCCCAAGTAGAGCTGACAGAACATGAGAGGCACAAGTGGGACCAATGTTGGGGGAGGTTGGGATGTCCTTACATCACCTGGTGAGATGCCAAATGTCAGAAGACCAAAATATCCAGGTTAAATATTTTTATTTAACTACTGATACAACTAGGGATTGAACCCAAGGACATTCTACCTCTGAGCTAAACCCCCAGCCCTATTTTATTTTTTGTTTTGAAACAAGACCTCACTAAGTTGCTGAGGCTGGCCTAGAACTTGCGATCCTCCTGTCTCAGCCTCCCAAGTACTGGGATTACAGGCATGTGCCCCCACACCTGGCTTAAATGTTTTATTTTAAAGTTAATAGTTACCCAGTAGAAAGTCTGCAAATAATAGAATTGTCTGTAATTGAGAGAAAGAAGAAAGAAAGAGAGAGAGAGAGAAAGAGAGAGTGAGAGAGAAAGAGAGAGAGAGAGAGAGGGAGGAAGAAGATGGGGTAGTATGTGGTAAAGCCTCATCTTTCATATGGAGGAATCAAGAGTTCAAGAAGTTATAGGGCAAATTAAGTAATCCTCCAAATTAACAAAAATAAGAATGGTTAAAAAATGTTGCTTCTGGTTAGCAGAGTGAGGTGGGGAAGGGTGGAGCAAGAAGTTGGTGTTTTTTTCCTTATTAGCTCCTCTATATTCTTTGGTTGTTTTTCTCTGCATATTATTTGGTAGAAACTGTTAAAAAAAGACAAACCCAAGCTTTAGTATAAACTCTTGATTAAAGATTTTGGGTCTTACTTTATTTTCTTCCTCACTATAATTATTTTCTTTCTAATCTTGAGATGGCTGTTTTCTATTTTTTCTTCCAACGCTATCATTAAAATAATAAGCAATTCTGTGGAATATATATTTTTTTCAGGGTTTAAGAAGCTGGAATGAAGTGATTAAATCACCAGGGAGGAAAAACTGGGGTTCTAATTTAGCTTCTCTTATGCAACAACATCCAAACTTTAAAACCAGATACATGTTGTAGAATATACCAAGTTAATTACAAAGTATTGCTCTTCATCAGAGAAGTGATTCTACGTTATTTTTAACTTGTTTATTTGTCTGTATCTTAACTGTAAATGGAGGGGTTCTGTTTGAAAGATGCAAATAAGAATATTCATAATATACAAAACAACCATGTTTATGTGGAAATAACACTTACATGCCCCTTCTACTTACCAGCCAGCTTTCTGAAAACTCTGATCTCTCTACCCTGCCTTCATTTCTTCCCAAGATAGAGTCTCCTTAGTGTTCTCCAGTCTGAGTTTGATTCACAAGTATCCTCCCAGAGAGTTTTCCATGAGCCAGTCCTTGGTTGTTTCCTTGTGTTCCTTGGTCTTTCTGGCAGCATGGAACACAACTGTACAGGCCCTCCTTCCCCATCTGTTTCAGTCAGCATCTTCATTGCTGTAATCCAAAAAACTTGATGACCACAACTGAGAAGAAGGAGTATTTATTTGCTCACAGTTCTGGATATTTCAGGGTTTCAGTCCATGTTAGGCCAGGTTACATCTGCGGAGCTCAGGGCATGGTGCAGGAAGGAGAGAGAGAGAGAGAGAGAGCGAGCCCAAGGGCTCTTCTGCTCTCACATCATGGAGGCCAGAAGCAAGAAGAGAACAGGGAACAAGGGAAGGATATATAATCCCCAAGGCCACACCCCCAGGGGCCCCGCTGCAGCAACCAAGCCCTGCCTCCAACATGGCTGCCTCCTCTCTGTGAGGTCTAAGGAGACATTCTAAATCGAAACCATCATACCACCCTCTCTTCAGGCACCCAGCCTGAATCAGCTCCTTGCATAACGACTCACAGAGCACACCCACAGTGATTCCCTCCTGTCCCACGCTTCTGAGAACTGCTAGACCACACCACCCTTTACCAGCAGCTCCAATCCTCCCCACAGGGAACACTTCTGCATCCTTCCCTCTTCTCTCAACTGGACTATAATTTCCTCAAAGTCATGAACTTCCACTGCGCTTTCTTCTCAGTGATAACTAGAACAGGGATGGTAAGCAACTGGCCCATGAGGGAGTATTTTTGTTTTAAATCTGAGGCTAGGCTTTCCTAGGGGCTAACAGCCGGGTTCTAGACCAGTCAGTCCTGATGAATCTCCAGATAAATGAAATAATCTCTATTTTTATATAGTTGTCCTCTTCTACCATGACAAATTTTATTTCATTTTTACTTTATGTAACTTTTATCAAGAACCCAAATATTTTCAAAAGCATAACATTTTTGTATATGTAATATATCTTAATTTTCTTGGTAAAAACATCAGATAAACCAATATGAAAATGCAAGTTCAAAACAACAAAATAAGAATTACTTATAGTATGCTAAACTTTTTTATTCATTCTCTAGCTCCTCATCAGCCTTTCAAAAGTGTCTGAATTAGCTGAATGTGGTGGTGCACACCTGTAATCCCAGCACATGGAAAGCTTAGACAGGAGGATCTCAGGTTTGAGGACAGCCTCAACAATGTAGTGAGACTCTCAGCAACCTAGCAGGACCCTGTTTCAAAACAAAAAATAAAAAGAGCTGAGGGTGTAGCTCAGAGGTAGAATGTCCCTGGGTTCAATCCCCAGTAACACACATACACACACACACACACACACACACACACACACACACACACACACACTAGTTTCTGAATCAGTTTGCAATAAAAAACATAAAATAAGGTTATACCAAATCAAATAGGTTTCGAAAAATCTAGCATTTCCGTTTAAATGTTTAATCGATATTCATTTGTTGAAGACAAGCTTTCTTTTTCCTTTTCTTTTTGACTTGGAAACACTATGTAAAGTTATGTTAGGAAAAACAGAACTTTGTGTGTTAAAATATCTGTCTACATGCTTCTAATTTTTCTTTTGGTCCTGGAGATTGAACTCAGGGGTGTTCTGTCTCTGATCAACACCTACAGCTTTATTTTATTTTTTTTTATTTTGAAACAGGGTCTCGCTAAGTTACCCCACACTGGTCTCAAGCCTATGATCCTCCTGTCTCAGCCTCCTGAGTATTGGGATTACAGTCTTATGCCATTGTGCCCCGCTGTGTCTATCTATTTCTAACGAGAGTATTGAGGAGTTTCAACGTGGAGTCTATCTACGCTATGGTTTCATTTTTTTTTTTTCTAGCAACTGCTCTCTAATTGGGTTATAGCCACCCACCTTTCCCACTGTGTACTTTAATGACATTTTGGCAAGATTCAGTCATTTTCCACTCAGTTCCACTTACTCAAAAGTCTCATTTTCAGCAATAAAGAGTCTGGACTGTAGCAGCTCATAGTGGGGCAGGCAGGGGAGTTTCTGCAGTTAGAAGGGCGGCTCTGCTTTGATCTACCTCTCTCTACCACCCCATATTCACTAGCTCCTCCACAGTGCTTGGATGAGGAGGAGAAAGTGGCGTAAAAGGAAGCCACTCCCACCTGGCTGAGCAGGGAACAGGCCTCTTGTTGGTTGATTGACATGCTCCTCTAGCAAGGTCCTTCATGTGGCTACCAAATGTTGGCACCTTAGATGTGTAAGCTTTCCTAGAGGCCCTGCAGGGGCCTCCACGCTGCATGAGGTAGATCCAGCCCTATACAGGTCTTCTATCAACACCTCTTAGCCCCACCAAAAGGTGTCCACTTGTAACTAGATAGAGGGCTTTCCTTACTCAGCAGGTGCCTGCTGAACAGGGTACTTGGATAAAGTACAGTGTCCACTCCCCTAACAGTAAGTTGATGTATTCTTGGCATGCCAAACAGGGGCGCACCAGTTGTCCCAGGCTCCTCCCCCAAATCCATCCTGCCACCTCACACCCTTGTTTCTGCCCAGAGAACACAAAGGAAAACCAAGTTTCCTTGATGAGTAACAAATAACACCTCCAGACCCGGGCAGCCGGCCCCTCCCCTACATCTTGTACTTACAGAACCCTGCTTTGGCCCTCATCTGGGGTCACTGCTTCACAAGACAGGAAGAGTCTATGAGATATGCCAGCCCGAAGCCCACCCAACACACCCTCCATTTTTAGACCATGGTCCAGGTCCCTGGGTCCTGAGCAGTCCTCTTTCCTGAGTCCATCCTCCCAAGAGGAGGTAACATCCCCAGTGTGCCCAAACCCAGACCCGAAGGCTGGGGTCAGGGTGGGGAGGGCAGGAGGTGGGGTGGGCAGGGAAGGGGCCTGAGTTCAGTCAGTTCCAGATGGGGCTTCAATTCTCTCCCTGGGCCCTCAAACGTTAAAGATCGGTCTGACATAGACTCTCAGTTGAAGAGTGATGAAATGACGGGTCCCTTTGGCCACTCGCAGCCATCCCAAATCTCTTGGAATAACATTCCCTTGCCCTAGAGGAGTATCACTGCTTCCTTCTTTACAAAGAGGAGCAGCTACCGCCACAAACCTCATTCTTTCCACCAAGATGGAAGACGTAGCCATTCTCACTACTTCCCTTATATTTATTTGAATGGGGGGTGATGTATTAAGATGGTAGCTAGTAGTAGAGTCTTTGAAATTGTTCCCTCTTAGTCAACAACACTAGTAAGTTAGATGGCAGGCTCCAATCACTGGTGGCTTGGTGTGTTGCTCTCAACTTGGAATGTGAGTTTTTGTGCCATTTTTACTCAATGCTTAGTATTTATGCAACTTTGGGACAATAGTAAAATTATCATCAACATCTTATAGGATTGATATATCTGAACGGCTAAGAAAGGGGGGAGTAGGGAATGAAAACCAAGAGAAATAATTAATTTGTTGGAAGTATTGAGGACGAAAAGAAAGGGGCAGATTAAAGAGATATCTTTAAGGAAGATTAACTAGGACTAAGTGGATCATAGGCTCTAGGACATGAAGTAAAGGAGATTATCAAAGATAAACCTAAGGCCAATGTCAAAACTTGAAAGCATATATCTGGCACCTGGTTCCCTATCTGACGTAGAGATTTATCTGGTCTATTTAATATTACAAAATATTTTCTTAAAAAACAAATTGTGTTAAAAAAATGTTTCCTATATAAATCACTTCATAAAAGTGATGAGCTGAAGTTCTTACGTTCCTTCTGTCAGCTGGAGCTATGGGGTGCAGGTGCCCGCAGCTTGCCACAACCCCCCCCCCAGCCTGTATCATTGCTCTGCTCTTACCTGTGCACGCATTTGCAATCCCTGCCTAACATTCCTGTCCTAAGGAGGACAGAACTAGTGGTACCACTGAGGGCAGCAGGAAAGAAGACACTAGTTTGGAGAATTCAATTATGTCCATGGCTCAGCCCAAGGTAACAGGAGGACTTAACTGATGAAATGACCCATAGCCATAGGAATAAGATTAAATGTCAGGAAAGTAACAGTAAGAAAGTAATTGTTAAGAAGACAGCGCAGGCCAAAGACTGTTTACAGGGAGTGCAGGTTCTGGTGGACGTGGAGAACAGATTGGTGGTTGCCAGGGACTGAGCTGGGAGTGGGCGTGGCTGTGTCTGTAGAGGGCAGCACCAGGGAATCTTGCAATGGACTAGTTCCTTTTGCTACACAGTTAATAACCACACACACACACACACACACACACACACACACACACACACCTCACACACACCCCTCACATGAATCCATGCAATTCTGGGAGAATCTGAAGGAGCTCTGTGAATTGTGCCAGCGTCACTTTCCTGGTCTGGACATTGTGCTGTGGTTACAGGGGACGGTCATGGTGAGAGGCTGAGCGGAGGATACATGGGGCTTCTCTCTAAGCTATTTTTTATTGTAACTTCCTCACAATATATGATTATTTCATAACAGAAAGTTATAAAAATCATTTTCTGATGTATGATAGTTAAAAGTTAAGTGGGATTTAGGGAAGTGAAACCCAAGCCCTTACTATATATTATTTTTTCTTTTTTTTTTCCTTTTAGATCACTTTTAGAAGTTTTTTTTTTTTTTTGCCGGGGATTGAACCCAGGGGTGTTCTACCTCCGCGCTACACCCCCGGCCCTATTTTTTATACTTTATTTTGAAACCGGGTCTAACAAAGTTGCGGAGGGCCTCACTAAGGAGAGAGAGAGAGACAGACAGACAATCAGAGAGAGAGAGAGAGAGAGAGAGTGAGAGCTGAGGCTGGCCACAAACCCGGATCCTCCGGTCTCTGCCTCCCAAAGTACTGGGATTGCAAGCGTGTGCCACCACGCCCGGCTTAGAAGTTTTAAATGTATGTAGACTCTAACCTGTGACATTGTACAGTTGCTTATGCATATTCATATGCAGTTCATATTTCATTTATCCACACTTGGACCAGAACAAGCACAAGAGCTTGTGGATTATAAAGGAAGGTGTTACCACGGGGCTCTCCAGCCTTCACAGCTCTGGCAGTGAGGGTGCTGGTGCAGCACAGCCACTAGCTCACCGGGTTGTACTCTCCTGTACTTCTGGGGCTCCCCGCATTGCTGGCATGCTCTGTTTGGCATGTACCCACAATGGCTGGCACTGTTTTGTATCTGATATGGCACATGCCCTCTCCTTAACGGGACCGTAAGACCCCATGCTCAAGCACTGTGGCTGGCATATAGTAGGTACCATGCAAATGAGGTAAATGGGGCGTGTCTTGCTGGGCATCTTTTCCTGTGTTGAATACTATGTCAACTTGGATATTTTCTCATACAAGAAACAACTGACACTTAATCAAGCAAAAAGAACATATTGACAGAAACATATCGACTCACGCATCTGCAAAGTCCAAGGGCATGTTTGGCTTCAGATCATGATTTTCCCTGCCTGTCAGCACTACGTTTTCAATCCCAGCTCCTTCAGCAGCCTAATTCTCAATTTGGATCTCAAGAAGGCTACAACTTCCTTAACTCTATTCCATCAGGTGGCAATACAGTGGGCCAGTGGAGCAGTCACACACACACACACACACACACACACACACACACACACACAGAAATTCCAAGTATTCCCTCCTTCTCCGGCTACACTGGGTCCCATTCCCATCCCTGAACCAACCACCTTAAACAAATGTACTAAGTGGTCTAGTCCAAGACCATATGCTTTGCCCAAACCTCCAGTAGTGGAGCTCATGAAAATCTTGTGAACTAACAGTTGGAGAAAGCAGGTGGGGTCCCTCAAGCTTGACACAGAAGCAAGAATTCTTCCCTAAAAAATCCAGAGATTCTTACTCCCCTTGTGTGGTGGGCATACACTGTGAAAAGAGGAGTCATTAGGAAGCTCGGAGTCCTCCTCAGAAAGCTGATCATCAGTGGCTTACTGCACACACTCACAGAACACAAATGTAAATAAAAGACATTCTCTGACATGGCATAAAATGCTAAGATGGCTCGACTGTCCTGTGACTGACTTGTCTTCATGCCGATAAATAAGTTAACAGTGGTTTTTATTTGCTGCTTCAAGCCACACTGGTGGGTTGGCCATCTGGGCAGCAGTGTTGTGGAGGTAATTGGTTTGGGTTTATATTTGACATAGACTTCATTATTTTCATTTTCCTCAGGAGGAATGTTTAATTCATCCTTCTAATTTCCTTGCTGTAATACACTGATGGTTTGAAGCATCTAAAACATGTCATTATGAATGATAACAGGCCCCTCCCTCTGCAGAATCCTCCCTCTTCACACCTGTTTTCAATCAAGGCCCTGGGATCCTTGGGGACCTTGGGGATTCTGTCAGCTCCTCTCTGGCCTGGCAGGTTGTTGCTCTGTGATTCCTTAGTTAGCCACTTCTTGGACATGTTTCCTTGTCCCGTCCAAATCATATAAGACTTTTATAAGGTATGACCTACTGCCCAGTACCATGGTCTTCCTTCTACGTACACGTTCTGATTTCCAGAGGCATTCTTTCTGCTGATCTCCTGCTTTGGTTTTTTTACCAGGTTGGCCACACTCTTCAGTTCTGTTTCTGGAGAAAGCTCTTATGTCCTGAGTTTTAAATCATGCACCCCTGGCTTGAGGTCCTGTCTACAGACTTCATTCTTCCACTTGCCTGGCTTTTGTCACCATGACATTTTGTTGTCCCATCTTTTTAATTATTTGCTCATCATATCCTGCTAGGATGGCTATTTCTTGGTACTTTTTGTTTTTTGCGGTACCAGGGATTGAACCCAGGGGCATTCTACCTCCGGGCTACACCCCCAGCACTATTGTTTGTTCTTCATTTTGAAACAGGGTCTCACCAAGTTGCGGAGTGCCTCACTAAGTAGCCGAGGCTGGCGGCGAACCTGTGATCCTCCTGTCTCTTCCTCCCAAGTACTGGGATTACAAGCGTGCGCCACCACGCCCAGCTTATTTCTTGGTACTTTGAAGACTCTCCTTCAGTCAAGTCTTACCACTTTAGAATAAGCTCCCTGGCTTTTACTTTCTCTTGGCCATCTCCATCCATTAATTTTTCTCTACAATTTAGCTCATGAAAAAATTTGAAAACATGTTACAGTTAGATATAAAATGCCCCCTGAAGAGCTCATACATTGGTGTTTGGAGTTGATGTAATTGAGTCATGAGGGTTGTAATCTCATCAGTAGATAGATTCATTGCAATGGATTTCTCTGGGTGGCAACCTAGGCATATAGGGTGTGGCTGGAGAAGGTGGCTCC
Source organism: Glis glis (assembly GCA_004027185.1). NCBI lineage: Eukaryota > Metazoa > Chordata > Mammalia > Rodentia > Gliridae > Glis > Glis glis. The sequence continues at coordinate 16,720 of PVJS01003930.1, read as the reverse complement.
CTGGGAGTGTAGCCTTGGGGATTATAGATGGTCCCTGATCGCCTTGGTACGCTCTCTTGCTTCCAGCCTCCATGATGTGAGAGCAAAGCCTTGTGCTCTCCCTCTCTCTGCTTCTCACCACCGTGGCCTGAGCTGCAGCTCTGCACCCTGGCCTCACATGGACTGAACTCTGAGATCTTAAAAAAAACGTGAGCAAATAAATCTCCCTTTCTCTAAGTGGTGGGGTCAGTTGTATTGGATTATAACAACGAGAATACTGACTGAGACAAAACATAAATCCAATAATCTGTCCTCTTCCTGCCTGCCCACTAAAAAGCCATCCATGAAATCCTGTCACTTAGCATAAAGACACGCCCCATTAACAAAGCCTTTAGAGCCCTGCTCGCTCTCCCTCCTGTCCTCCTTTTACCCTCCCATCTCAGCACTGCTGACTCTCATTCAGCATCCTGGACTCGCCTTGGCACAAATCATTTGCCCTGCTGGAAAGAACTTGCCTCCTTCCTCTTTGTATCAAGATGCATCCTACTTGAAACGCATACAGGATATGCATTTCATATCCTGGTTCCAGTAATGTTTTCACAGGAATCCTTCCCTGATCCCTCTTTCTGGCCAACCTGCTTCACACCCCCACTTTTTAATTTCTCAGAATACCACTGACTTCTTCATAACAGTAGCCAAATTTGCAGTTTTACATTTTTAAATGCAATCAATTGACTAATGTGTATATCCCCAACTAGATCATAAGCTCTTTCAGGACACATACCCTTTTCCACCTTCTGGAACCTAGAATGCCCAGCTCATACTAGACACCCAAAGTCTGTTCGTTCTTCTTATGATTCTGATGGAGCAAGGAAGCACAGCTAAGAAATGGCTAACCCAGGAATCACAGAGCAACAACCTGCCAGGCCAGAGAGGAGCTGATAGCAGCTGCAAGAACTCCAAATTCCCAGGGCCAGAACTGAAAACAACAGGGAGGGTTCCACAGAGAGGGGGGGCCTGTTATCATTCATAATGACATGTTTTAGATGCTTCAAACCATCAGTGTATTACAGCAAGGAAATTAGAAGGCTGAATTAAACATTCCTCCTGAGGAGAATGAAAGTAATGAAGTCTATGTCGAATATAAACCCAAACCAATTACCTCCACAACACTGCTGGCCCAGATGGCCAACCCACCAGTGTGGTTTGAAGCAGCAAATAAAAACCACTGTTAACTTATTTATCGGCACGAAGACAAGTCAGTCACAGGACAGACAAGCCATCTTAGCATTTTATGCCATGTCAGAGAATGTCTTTTATTTACATTTGTGTTCTGTGAGTGTGTGCAGTAAGCCACTGATGATCAGCTCTCTGAGGAGGACTCCAAGCTTCCTAATGACTCCTCTTTTCACAATGTATGTCCACCACACAAGGGGAGTAAGAATCTCAGGATTTTTTAGGGGAGAATTCTTGCTTCTGTGTCATGCTTGAGGGACCCCACCTGCTTTCTCCAACTGTTAGTTCACAAGATTTTCATGAGCTCCACTACTGGAGGTTTGGGCAAAGCATATGGTATTGGACTAGACCACTCAGTACATTTGTTTAAGGTGGTTGGTTCAGGGATGGGAATGGGACCCAATATAGCCAGAGGAGGGAATACTTGGAATTCTGGGGGGGGGGTAGACTGCTCCACTGGCCCACTGTATTGCCACCTGATGGAATAGAGTTAAGGAAGTTGTAGCCTTCTTGGTATCCAAATTCAGAGTTAGGCTGCTGAGCTGCTATGGAGATCAGTGTGGAGATTCCTCAGAAAATTAAGAATGAGTCCACCAGATGATCCAGTTATACCGCTGCTGGGTATCTTTCCAAAGGGACTGAAATCAGAGAATTACAGTAATATGTGTATATACATGTTCATAGCAGCACAATTCACAATAGCCAAATTACGGAACCAACCTAGGTGTCCATCAACCGATTAATGGATTATAAAATTGTGGGATATACACACAATGGAATTCTACTCAACAATAAAGAAGAACAAAATTATGCCATTTGCATGAAAATGGATGGACCTGGAGAACATTATGTTAAGTGAGATTAGCCAGTCACAGAAAGTGAAGGGTCATATGTTTTCTCTACTATGCAGAAGCTAGGGATTAATGGGGATACCAGAGGGATGTGAGATAATGGAGGAGAAACTTCAGTGGAGCCAGGGAGGTTGTCTATGGGAAGGGGAGGGGGGAGAGGGAGGCTCAATGAATGAATTACTACCATAGGCTTTATGCACATATGTGAGAATACCAATGTCAATCTCAATACCCTGTATGGGGATTGGGGGGAGAATGCAGAGGGAACCGGGGGAAAATCCACCAAGTGTTGTGTACATGTATGTCACTATCACTATGAACAACATTATGATGTGAGACTAAAATGCATACACACACACACACACACACATATATGTATATATGAATTTGGCTGCTAAAGGAACTGAGATTGAAAAAGTAGTGCTAAGAGGCAGGAAAAGCAGGGTCTGAAGCCAAACATGCCCTTGGACTCCACAGTGACATGAGTCAATATTCTTTTCTTTTTGCTTTTGTGATAGTCAATCCAGTTTGTCAACTTGACCTGATCATGACACACCCAAGATCATGTGACTTTGGGTATGTAACAGCAGATTAACCAGAAAGCCTGCCCTGAATGTAGGCAGCAGGATTCTGATAGGTGCAGGACTTAGATAAAAGAGGGAGAAGCCGCGTAGAGCGATGCACGACTCTTTCCGAAGAAAACGCATCTGCTCTCGCCTGATATCGTCAGCCTCCGGCTCATAGCACTGGAACTTCGCCATTTCTCTGAAGAGCTTCTTGATCTTCTGCTCTCGTCTGAGATCGTCGGCCTCCAGCCCTTCGAACTGAAACTTCACCATCTTTTCTCCGAAGAGCTTCCTGATCTTCACGTCTTGGACTGGGACTGAATTAGTGGTTGCTCCGATCCTAAGACTCCAGCTCTTAGACCGCTCGACCAGCTACTGGTTCCTCTGACTCTCCACGTGCAGTCAGAACTCGGGACTACATTGCTTCAAACTGTAAGCCCATCTGATAAATCCCTTTTTCAAATATACTCATTCTGTGAATTCTGTTAATCTAGTGAACGCTGTCGAATACAGCTTTATTCTGTGGGGGTTGTTTTTTCTGTCACTTGCATGTGAAAATATCTGAATTGATACAGAATTCAACACAAGATGCCCAACAAACATTACCCCCTTTATCTCATTTGCATGGTACCTACTCTATGCCAGACATGGTCTTTGATCATGGGGTCTTAAAGTCCAGTTAGGGAAAGGGCACATGCCATGTGGGATAAACAACAGTGTCAGCCATTGATGGCAAATGCCAAATGGAGCATGCCAGCAATGTGGGGAGCACCAGGGGGCAGTACATCCTGGGGAGCTAGTACAACCTGTGATGCACCAGCACCCACACTGCCAGAGCTGTGAAGGCTGGCGAGCTCAGCGGTAACACTTTCCCTTAAATCCACAGGCTTGTGCGCTTTTTCTGATACAAGTACAAATAAACCAAATATGAGTTGCATGTGAATATGTGTACGCAACTGTGCAATGTCACAGGTTATCATTTAAACCCATCTAAAAATGGTCTAAAGTGGAAAAACAATATGTAGTAAGGACTTGGCTTCATCTCTCTAAATCCCACTGAACTCTTAACTATCAAACATGGAAAAATGGTGTTTTATAACTTTCTATTCTAAAATAATCACAAATTCAGAGGATGTTCTAAAAATAATTTAAATATTGCTTAGAGAGAAGCCCCAAGTATCCTCCACTCAGCCTCCCACCATGATACCACAGCACAATGTCCAGACCAGGAAATTGATACTGGCATAATCCACAGAGCTCCTTTAGACTTGCCCAGCATTGTATGGACTTTGTGTGTGTGTGTGTGTGTGTGTGTGTGTGTGTGTGTGTGTGTACACATGTGTTATCATCTGTGTAGGTCCAAGGGACTGTTCCATCACAAAATTCCCTAGTGCTGCCCTCTATAGACCCAGCCACGCCCACTCGCATCCTCAGTCCCTGGCAACCACAATCTGTTCTCCATCTCCACAATTATGTCACTTCAGGAATGCCATACTAATGGAATCATGCAGCACATAACCCTCTTAAACTGATTGTTTACATTCTGCATAACTCCCCAAGATGCAGCTAAGCTGCCACATGCACCATAAGTTTCTTCCTTCTTCCTATTGCTGAGCAGTGCACCATGGTATGGATGAACCCCGGCCCATTCAATTATTCTCTCATAGAGGGTCTGCTGGGTTGCTCCCATTTTTAATCTACTATGAATAAAGCTTTTTTGCACATTTGTGTCCATGTTTTTTGTGTGAAAATAAGTTTTCATTTCTCTGAGATGAATACACAGCAGTGCCACTGGGGAATTATTCTTAAAAGACTTCGATTCCTTTACACATTCCAAAGCCTTCCCTTCTCTACTCTGTGCCTCCAACATTCTCGGGCTTCAAAAGGCAGTGCCTTGCTGCTCTCTTTAATTCCTACCAGATGCAACATCTAAACCATGGATGGACAGTATGTCGTCCTGATTTCAATATCGTTTTATTGAACATTTTCCCAGCCTGCTGCCTGGCAGCAAGCAGCCGAGAATGAAAAGGTCGGACCCCTCTCTCACACAGAGGAGCCTCAGTTGACAACTAGGCCCACTCTAGTGCCAGGAAACAGCCCCCCAACTCTGATGCATGCGTCATAAGCTAGCAAACAGTTCATAAAGTTGCAATCAAGCAAGATTTCTCAAGGTCTTTCATCCAAACCACTATCTAATATTTGGATTCTCAACATAAAATCTGGAAGGTACCTAGAAAACCTGTTGCTTCTTTGTCTTACTGTGTTACATCTCCCAAAAATCAAATTTGTGCGGGAAGGAGGCAAGTCACTGAGATGCGATTCAGTTGTTGCATTTCAATGAATTTCTTCCTTATGTGGTGTCTACCTGTTTACTGTTCCACTGAGAGATAAAAACATGGCCTTTGCATCCCAAGGGAAACACATTTAATAGGCCAAAGGAGAAAGAAAATGCATTTATTGAAGTAAACAAAGAATTTCCACTTACTTTATTAAAGTAGAAAATGAAGCCGGGCATGGTGGTGCATGCTTGTAATCCCAGTACTTGGGAAGCTGAGACCGGAGGATCGCAGGTTCGCAGCCAGCCTCAGTTACTTAGTGAGGCCCTCCACAACTTAGTGAGACCCTGTTTCAAAATAAAGAATTTTTAAAAATAGGGCTGGGGGTGTAGCCCAGAGGTAGAATGCCCCTGGGTTCAATCCCCAGTACTGGTACTGCAAAAAAATAAATAAATAAATAAAATAAAGTAGAAAATTATTTTCTCTCTTAATCCTTTTTTTTTGTACTGTGTATAAACAAAAACACTTACATAGGGGTCCTGCAGACAAACCTGCAGATTCTGCTACATCTGCCCAAACCCCTAATTCACGCAATGTACCAGATGGGAAAGGAGAAAATACAAATTCAGTCATTTATTTCAGGAGTAATGATTGAATGCGGATGATAGACAGGCCCTGTGCTAAACGCATGTGATTTGCAGGGGTGAACAAGACACACGAAACCTGACTTCATGCAGATCAGATGGAATTCAACGTAGCATCTCAGACCCATGGTAACAGAAGTGCAGGGTGCTTTGGGGGCACCGAGAAGCAGCACAAGCTTGAGTTGGGCTGTTGAGATGTCTTCCTGGAATGAAATGTAAACTGACCTCTGAAAGATGAGAAGGAGCTACCAGGTGAAGGGAGAGGAATATCAGGATGGAGAAGCCGAAGGTATGGCACGCACTTGTCAGGAGAGTGAATTTTTGCAGCAATTGAGGGCAGGATTGAGTAGCTCCGCACTGAGTGTGAGGAGCTTTACGAGCTAAAGATGGAAACAAAGAGCTGGAGGATGGATGGTCTGTTAGAACAAGTACCTTCTCTCACCTAAGCGCAACTGATAGGGAAAGGTTTCTAAATTGACTTTATTTACCAATTCCCTTAAATATATTTTTCATGTTTTTACACATATGAACACATTTACTGGAAAATCCAAACAAGATGAAATATTGCTAGATCATCAGTTAAGGCTTAAAAGGAAAGGGTAAAAGGATGCAAAAAAAATGATCTGCTGATCAAAGACTTTCAAGGGAAAGCCCCGTGGGACTCCGCTCCGAGCACACTTGGGGCCCCCATGTACACACCCCTTCCCTGGCTTCCACATCCTCTTCCCTGCCACGCCATGCCTACCTCCCACAGCACCAAGCCCTGCACCTTTCAACACACAGCCCAAGCATGGGATGCATTGCTGCTTTTGTCTTGGTGTGTCTTTCTTCCCTAATAGGCTGAGTTCTTTGACGATAAACTATGTATGTATCAGTTCTGGATATTCGTTTATTCATTTAATAAATATATATTGAGAGCCCACTATGTGTCAAGCACCATAGCTCAGGGGATGCATCAGTCAACATTCAAAACAGTCCATGTGCCCTGTTCTCTTGGAATCTAGAGTAAAACAAGCACAGTTGGTCGTTGGACGCTTCAACTGGTTTCCAAGAAGGGAGCCCAGATTTCTAGTAGTCCAGCACTGCTGAGATGGAGTTTGGGGGAAGTTTTGAGTCCATTGATCAGTGTTCTGCTCAGTCTAGACAAGAATATTGTAAGAGTCAACTTGGGCTCTCTTACAAGGGAGCAACTCTCCTTCCTTCCCTGCGTCTGCTCCTCCCTGGATGCTCATCCACTCTGAAGAAACATCATTTCCAAGGCGGCCATGTGTCCAGTTTGCTGAATTTAGGGCTAAATTGGGGATTTAGTGCAAGAGACTACCACAAGTTTCTCTCAGCTGCAGACTCTTCTCCTCCCAAGGAACAATAGGTTTTGAAAATGGTTTGCCAACTCCATCAAGTTCTTTGGTTCCCTTGAGCAGCTATAGTGCTGATGACCAAGTCCACCATCTGTGGGCCTGGAACATAGGATGTTTCAGTGCTCATGAATTTAGGGTCTCCCGTCTTGTCCTTGTTCTCAGGTCAATGCAGGGCACAGCCCGCTGATCTTTCTTTTTAATCATATGGTTTAATTTTGGATTCTTCATTGCCATTCTCTGCCCCTGGGCCTTGTGAGGTGTCCATGGATTCATCCCAACATAAGTTTATGTCACTTTTAGCATCTCCTAGTTGAGGTTTTGAGAGCTTACCTCTTCTAGGCTCCTGGGCCCGTATGCAGTGTTATGATCACATGTAGAATGTCCCCTGAAGAGCTCTGGGGACAGTTAAGTCATGAGGGGATAGTTAAGTCATGAGGGTTGTAATTTCATCAGTGGATAAATCCATTGTAGTGGATTTATATGGGTGGTAACCTAGGCAAGTAGGGTGTGGCTGGAGGAGGAAGGTCCCCTGCAGCCTTGGGGATTATATATGGTTCCTCCTCCCCTTACTCTTTCTCTGCTTCCAGCCTCCATGATGTGAGAGCAGAGTCCCATGTCCTCTCACTTTCTCCACTTCCCGCCGCCATGCCCTGAGCTTCAGACCCTGGCCTCACATGGACTGAACCCAGAATCTCCAAATAAACTGTGAACAAATAAATCTTCCTTCCCCTAAGTTGTGTGATCAGTTGTTTGGATTATATCCATGAGAATGCTGACAGAGACATGCAGCTTATGTAACCCCTCCCCAGACCTCTGTACTGTACAGGGAAAACAGACTCTGCTCCATCCTAAAGCAGTAGACACCAGCTCTTCCTACCCTTCCATACAGGGGAGGCCATCTGAAATTCCTATCCCAAAAGATCTCCAGGTTAGAATGCCCAGATCTCCAGACAAAGAAGTGGGAAAAAAATGTCTTCTTCCTTAGGGCCCGCCTCATCTTGCATCCTACTATACTTTTCAAGTTGCCTTAAAGCAGTATTTTCTAAACATGCTCAATGCTAAGAATCACCTAGGACACTTTAAAACAGATTCCTGGGCCTTTCCCTTCAGTCTGGTTTACTATGTCTGAGTGGGACTATAGAATCCAGAGTAGGTTTTGGCTCTTGGTTGGTTCTTTTCACCATGTCAGCATGGTGAGCATTGCCTCAACCTGTCATGGGCTAGACGGGGATTTCAAGCTTCTAATGAGAATAGCAATTGAGAATGTTTATCAGGTATGTATGAGAGCTTAAAACCTTTAAGAGAAGAGAAATTTTAGAAAATATTCCCTACTATTCTCTAGATAGATCCATCCATTTTTCTGAAAATGATATCATTTTGTTCTTCCTTATTACTGAGTAGAATTCCATTGTGCATATATCCCATAATTTTACAATCCATTTATCTATTGATGGACACCTAGACTGGTTCCACGATTTGGCTGTTGTGAATTGTGCTGCTATAAACATGGATATGCATGTATCACTATAATATTCTGATTTGAATTCCTTTGGAAAGATAGTCAGGAGGGGTATAGCTGGATCATTTGGTGGATCTGTTTCCAGTCCACTGAGCAATCTCCACACTGATCTCCACAGCGATTGCACTAATTTCCAATCCCACCAACAGTGTAGAAGAGTTCCTATTTCTCCACAACCTAGTCAGCATCTATGCTAAGTGAGATTAGCCAGTCACAGAAGGTGGAGGGTCATATGCTTTCTTTCATATGTGGAAGCTAGGGAGAAACTGGGATAGAAGAGGAACGCCAGATAAAGGAGGAGAAACCCCAGTGGAGTGATAGAAGGGGTCTAGTGGAGGGAAGCGGGGGAGAATTGATGAAGGAAACACTTCCATTGAGGCTCTGTACATATACAAAATTATCAGTGCCAGTCTCAGTGTCATGTATGGGGAAGAGGAGAGAGAGGATGGGAGCCAGGGGGAAGCTCACCAAGTGCTGCGTACATGTATGCTCCTATCACTCTCAACTTCATTATGAAATGAGATTACAATGCACCGATAAACGTATATTTTTAAAAAAGAAAATACTACCTACTTCTTTATATTTAGCAAACCCTCAATTGTACCTCCAGTTCCTGCCATGTGAGGGTCATGTGACCTCAACCCCAAGTAAACATTTCATACACATTTGCTGCAGCATAGCTACCAAGCCGGAGCCTCCAAGAGCTCGTGGTCCAGTAGGAAAAGCAGAAAGTAAGTAACTAACTGTAAAATGTTCTGAATGCTGCAATGGAAGTATGTGATGAATTTTAGGGTGCCCATGGGGAAATTTACAGATTTCAGAGATCTGGAAAAGCCTCTGAAAGAAAGTAATGTCTCCACTGATGTATTGGATCGCCTGAGTCTCGGTTTCCTCATTCTGCAAAAGGGGAATGGAAGCTTTGTCTGCACGTGGTCCTCCTGCATTCTAAATAAATTAACCTGACATATCATTGGCACTCAGTAAGTACTACATGTCCTCTCTCCTGTTGTTAAAGAATCCAAAAATCCATTAATGAAAACAAATACAAAGAATGTGACATAGTGTCTCCAAGAATAATGAAGCATAAAGCAGTTATAACTAATGCACCTTACCCCGTTATACTAAGTAGAAAATGGAACATCTCCAGGTATTGGTTTCTCCACTTGGTCTTCATTTAGTCTATATTATTTTATTTTATTTTATTTTTTAGTCTATATTATTTTAGAGCAGGAATTACTTCCTCTGTGTTCTGTACAATTCCTTACCCTGCATCCAATGTGCAGTTGGGTGGGACTAAATACATTTTATTTAAATTAAATTGACACACACATAGAGGTCTCTATTTTGCAAGTCATATATAATCATTAATCTGATCCAAGAACTCAGTGAGGATGTTATATCCTGTCATTTAATTATCCCGAGTTTATAATCCATGGTCCAGGAAATCCGGAGATTGAAGCCCTCTTACTGGCCTAATCAGTAGTAGCTAATGAAGATTTAAAATGAGAGCTTCCTGGTCTCCATTCCTGTAATAGAGATACCAGACCATTTTTCCAATTGATGGCCAATTTATTAAGAAAAATCATTTAAAGGAATTAAAAAATCCTGTTCTCCTTTTAGACACACATATTATATTCCAGAAGTAGACCTTAGATCACTTAAGTTAATAATATAAATCATTTAGAAAATTTACATCATGAAAAGCAAGACTTGACTTTAAAGATGAAAAATATTCCCTCTGGTTAATAATGAAAAGTCAGCTTCTAAATATAATTAGGTGGCCGATTCGTTAGATTTAACATTTGAAATTTGAAGTAGCTTTGAGCTGTTATGCTGTGACCATATTTGTAAGATATCCCATAGGAAATAAAAAAGCATGTTTTGTGTGTATTTTTAAATAAGATCTTTGCTGAGTTCACTATAATGTAAACATGCCCTGCATAAGCTGGAGCGTGCCAAAGATTGGCAGTACACTGAGTGCTAATGATTATCCAACACGAGCGCCCATAGGAACATGCAGACTCTAGACTAAAGATTGCTAAGGATCACCTAGGATCTTGGAAGTTCCACATAAAAATCCAGATATTCTAAAAAATAGGTAGATTTGGCAACACATTCCTGTTTTGTTTTGTTTTTTCTTGTGGTGCTGGGGATAGAACATAGGGGCATTCTACCTCTGAGTCATATGTCCAGCCTTTTTATTTTTTATTTGGAAACAGGGTCTGGCTAAGTTGTTGAGGGTCTAGTTAAGTTGTTGTCTCAACCTCCCAAGTACTGGGATTACAGGTGCGTGCCACCATACCTGGCGGCAACCATGCTCATTAGGAGGTACACATGACTTTTTCAAACACCATCTTCCCTCATTGACTTTTCACCCTTCTGCCCTGAAGGCAAGCTGAATTTGGAACACCAGCCCTATCCTAACATCCTCATTGATGCAGAGAAAACCATTTATCCAGGGTAAACACGGCAAATAGTCCTGAGGCCCTGATAATGCTGCATAATAAACACCCCAAGCCCAGCAACATAGAACAATAAGCATTTGTTTGGCCCCCGTGTCTGGATATCAGCTGGGTTCCCGTGGGGTGGCTTGGTTCCGTGTCACTCATTCTCCTCCTGGCACCACAGATTAGCTAGGCAGTTTCTTCTCGTGGCAGTGACAGAAATGAAGGGAGCAAGGGGAACCCCAGCACTTGTCACCAGCACACCGTCCGAACTGCCATCTTCATGTGGATAAAGGAAGTCGCACGGTTGAGCCAAAGTCAAAGAGAAACGGATACTGCCCCTTTAGTGTGAAAGACTCCAAGATCATAGTGTGGGAAAGGCAGGAGAGTAAGGTTAAATGATGAAAGACTGTAGCCCCATCTCCCACCGAAGAGCTGCATGATCGCCCACTGTGCGGCCGCCATCAGCCCAGCTCTGCTCGTCCACTTGTCATTTCTGCCCCAAAGTCTACCGACTTGGAGACAGTTTGTCTAACGTCACCATGCAGGGCTCCTGTGCAAAACAAAACAGCACCAGACCCCTGAGGGGAACCTGCTTCCTCACCAGGGCTCTTCTGCTTCTCAGTTTGATGATAAACAATTGTCTTGCTTGTGTAAAATAAAGCAGTCACTCATAGCTTCTTCCAATAGAACCTCAGAGTTTGAAAGAGCTATAGATTAGATAGATAGATGATAGATAGATAGATAGATAGATAGATAGATAGATAGATAGATAGATCTTTCTTGCTTGCTTGCTTGTATGGGGTAGATAGATCCTTCCTTCCTTCCTTCCTTCCTTCTTTCCTTCCTTCCTTCCTTCTTTCCTTCTTTCTTTCTTTCTTTCTTTCTTTCTTTCTTTCTTTCTTTCTTTTCTTTCTGTTACTGGGGATCGACCCCAGGGGCATTCTACCTCTGAGATCTGAGCTACACTCTCAGGCCTTTTCATTTTAAAATAGGGTCTCGCTAAGTTGCTGAGACTAGCCTTGAACCTGTGATCCTCCTGTCTTGGACTCACAAGTACTGGGATTACAGGTGTGCGCCACCATGCTGGCTAGGGAGAGAGAGAGAGAGAGAGAGAGAGAGAGCTGGGTATTGAACCCAGGGTCTTGCACATGCTAAGCTCTACTACTGAGCTACACCCCCAATCAGGAGAGAGCTATTTTAAAGCTTGAATAGCAATACAGTACTGGAATACAAATCACTCACAGGATAAATTCTAAATTCTCAAAGCAATCAATTACTTAATAATTCCCAATCTAATTGCATCATATATAATAATATGGAAATAATATTCCATTAGGAAATGATATTGCTTCTACACTAGGGGAGCAAGAGCTTTCCCCAAAGTAGGCAGAGTTATTTACTTTAGGTTGGAAAATCTCAGCTGGCTTCCCTTTACTTCCAGAATCATGCTTTTTCTTGCTCTCTGCTTCTAAGATTTGATACTTTTAAAAAACAGTATATACGCAGGAAGAACTTGCAAATTGTTTTATTTAAAAATTGGATAATGCCAGGCATGGTGGTATATGCCTGTAATACTAGTACTTCGGAGGCTGAGACAGGAGGATCACAGGTTTGAGGCCAGCCTCAGCAACTTAACAAGACCCTGTTTCAAAATGAAAATAAAAAGGGCTAGGGTGTAGCTTGGAGGTATAATTCCCCTGGGTTCAATCCCTAGTAGCACAAAAATAAATAAAATAAATATAAAACACTATATACTCAAAAAAGCCAACAATTGAATCTCTAATGAGTGGACAGAAGAAAAACAAATTTTAACATGCTAATTTGGAATATGATCTATAAATGACCACAGGGATTTCTTAATTTCTTCCAACAGAAGCTGCAGTCAGCCAAACAGAGCTCACATTTTTCTGGAGCAAGAAGCTACCAAAGCCCAGCCTCCTCTCCTGAGCTGCAGCTCTGTGTGAGCAGCTCGCTACATGCAGCAATTTGAAGACCCTCAAGCTCTGATTTCCAAGCCCACAGCCGGCCCCAAATACTGAGCTTCTAATGTCTTTCCAGGACCCAGCCCTTGCAGCTTTACTTCTCCAGAGGTGCTGTTTTCATCTAGGCAAAATCTACCTCCCACATCCACAGATGTGGAAATCGGAACCCTCAAACATGGCAGCAATTCAGGAGGTCCAAAGCTCCCAAAGCCACCACTGTCTAAAAGTTCACAACACTGGCCTTCCCACTGGGGCACACATGCAGTGTGCATGTGGGGAGAGAGAGAGAGAGAGATCAAGGTTCTAATTCATTCATTCTTTTAACTATGACCCCTTCTTAGTCTTCTTTTCTTTTTCTTTCTTTTTCGCAGTACTGGGGATTGAACCCAGGGGCATTCTACCTCCAAGCTACATCCCCAGCCCTATTTTGTATTCTTTATTTTGAAACAGGGTCTCACTAAGTTGCAGAGGGCCTCACTAAGTAGCTGAGGATGGCCTCGAACCAGATCCTCCAGTCTCAGCCTCCCAAGTACTGGGATTACAGGCATGCGCCACTCCTGGCTTTCTTTTGTTTTCTGATGGTGAAAGATGCTATGGAGGATCACATGACAAATGGGAGTTTCTATGTCTCTCCTCCACTCCTTCAAAGTCTAGAACACACTACTGTCCTGTCTCTAAAACCTTTCCTATCTGTAGCATAAATATTTGCTGACAACTTTGCCGGCCCAAGTTTTCATAGCAGCCCATCAGTAGGTCATACTAGGATGCCTGCTCAGCCCTTACTGCGCATCTTCACATGCGATGATCCTTCCCCGAGGAGAGTGAAGTACACGGAACAGACAGGGTTCATCTAATAACTGGATACCAAGACATTTCACAAACTGTATTGACCTTCTTGACTTTCAGCAGGGATGAGAAAATAGCAATTATAGATACAGTGTTTTGTTATGTACTTTCATGGATTAAATATCACGCAAACCATGCAACTAGGCTAAGTTTGGATTTTCCTTTTGCAGATAGAAGATGGAAGGGAACTTGAAGTTGGGAGAGATGAAAGCATTTCCTTTTTAGGACACACGCTAAACAGTAGAGCTCTGTCATTGTTTCGGATGGGGCGGGGCATAGAAAGACCTTGGCCCATGGCAAGGCTCCTGTGTCCTTGAGTAAATATTACAACCATAACTCTTTTAAGTCCCCCTTCCAGTGTTGGTAAATACAGATGAGTGTCTTTCTCTCGTCATGGTTAATTTAGCTGTGGCACCCTTATAATTTAGCTTTTCTGTTTTTCTGAGTTAATTTCTGAACATATATATATATATATTTTTTTTCCGTACTGGGGATTGAACCCAGGGGCATTCTACCTCCAAGCTATACCACCAGCCCTATTTTGTATTCTTTATTTTGAAACAGGGTCTCACTAAGTTGCGGAGGGCCTCACTAAGTAGCTGAGGCTGGCCACGAACCCGGATCCTCCTGTCTCAGCCTCCCAAGGACTGGGATTACAAGCATGGGCCACCGTGCCCGGCTTCTGAACATATTTTAAAGATGTCTGGGAAGGCAGTAAGACTTCTAGGCTGCATTTTTCTATAAGAATTCTTTACAGAGGATGACTGGTGCACAGATTCCAAGAGCAGGTTAAGTTCTCAGTATCTTTGCTTTGGATAATTCCAGAGTTTGAGCCAAAAGCCTAGCTTCCTTGCTCATCTGTGAGAGGGTAGACAGCAGGGAGGCTGAGAGTGCGTGCGTGCAACAGGCAGGGCAGGAAGGCTAGCCACGTGGCACATGCTGGGCTTCCGATTTACAGTTGCTCCTCAACTATGAGGGTGACCAGGGACACTGGTGACCAAGCTGTCCTGGGTAGAGGTACAGCAAAACTTCACCACTGCCTTTTTCTACTTTTTTCCTCTTCCATTAAGGATGTAAGAGCTACTTTTAATGTAGTAGTTAATAATCTACATAGATCAGGATAAGCAAATGTAAAAATGAGCAAATATAAAATTCTTACCTATGGATTCATAAGATGGTGTGGCGGAGCTGGCTTTACACCAGCTGGTGAGAGGCTAATTATCCGTCTACTCTGCTTCGTTTCCAGCATCTTCTCGGGAGCTTACATTTGGCTGTAAGAGGAAAAGGATGTGTGGCAGATGATAAATGGAAAGTGAATCTCAGAGCAGAAGGAGACTGGCACCTTGATGATACCTGTGAGTCACCAAGTTAAATCAAACCTGGAACCTGTTTCTATGTAGACCTTCATCTAGTTACTGAAAGAAAAAAAAAATTCTTGTCATTATTTTTGCAAATTTGAGTTGGATTTTCTGTGTTTTAAATTGAATTATGTCCTAACTGATATGCACTTTTGGGGGTGGGTGGGGAATTGATGTTCTACACAACTTTTTTTCCTTTTTTTTAAATTGGAGGTTGAACCTAGGGGCATTCTCCTTTTTAGCTATAACCCCTAGCCCTGGTTTTTTTTTTTTTGGAAACAGGGTCTTGTTAAGTTGTTGAGGATCTCACTAAGTTACTGATGCTATCCTTGAACCTGCAATCCTCCTATCTCAGCCTCCCAAGTACTGGAATTACAGGCATGTGCCCTCACACCTGGCTTCTACTCAGCTTTTTTGAAAAGTTACAACTATTGTCTGCTCTGTGCAATTCATTTTACTATTTGGTTATTCTAGGATAAAAATTTCATTCTAGTTCACAGTTTTTATTAGGAGTATTAAGAATATTTATAAAATGATGGAATGAACTGGGTGTGGTAGCACATGCTCATAATCCCAGTACTTGGGAGGCTGAGATAGGAGGATTGCAGGTTTGTGGCCAGCCTTAGCAACTTAGCAAGGCCTTCAGCAACTTAGTGAGACCCTGTTTCAAAATAAAAATTAAAAGGGCTGCAGTTGTAATTCCAAAGTAGAATGCACCTGGGTTCAACCCCCAATACCACAAAAACAAATAAACAAAAATCAAGTAAATAAAATAAATAAATAAAATGATGGAATGAAAGCTATTTCCAAAAAAGACAAATTTTTAGTATTGGAAAAGTAATAAAGTATTGGTTTAGCATTGATATTTTAATGATATTCATTCTTGATATAACTATTTCAATACTCTCAAACAAGAGGATAAAGACTTATGACTTGACTGAAGGATTGACCCTTCCTTCATGAGAAGAGAAAGTACAGAGCTTGGCCTTGCCACAGCTTTATGTTAAGAGCTTACGAAAACTACAACTGTCCATTCCATTAAAAAAATGACAACACCATTAGTGATTTTCGCTATTATTCATCAGGAAAAGAGTGATCAGGATGTTAAGTCTCCTCCAAGTGGAGCCAAGGGAAAGAAAATTCTTACTAGGGAATCCAATAAAACAAGAGAAAATTTTGAAAAAAATTGAGTATATCGTGTAATTCAGAAATAAGTAAAACCCAATGGGCAGGGTGACCCATGCCCATAATCACAGCTACCCCAGAAATGGAAGAAGGAAGATGACATTTTTAATGTCATCTTGGGTAGCTTACTGAGACACCCTGTCTCAAAATAAAATTATTTTCTCCATTTTTTTATTTATTACATTTATTGGTGCATCGTAGTTATACGTTTTGATAAGTGTCAGGGTATCAGAAGCATGCATGCACACATTGTTCATTTAGCCCTCTCAAATCCCACCCTATTTCCTTCCCTCTTCCCTCCTTTCCGTGCTCAGCATAGTGATTGACTCTGATAAGTTTGTGTGTACACATCATGTGCATTAATGTATTTCCCTCTTCCCTCCTCCCGCCGTCTCCCTCAGTTAGGTCGCCTTCTTTTTTTTTTTTTGCGGTACCAGGGATTGAACCCAGGGGGGTTTTACCTCCAAGCTACA
>PVJS01003929.1:0-72291 GCA_004027185.1 Glis glis | reverse complement strand
GTACTGGGGATTGAACCCAGGGGCATTTTACCTCCGAGCTACACCCCCAGCCCTATTTTTTATTCTTTTTTCTTTTTTTTTTTGCGGTACCGTGGATTGAACCCAGGGGCATTCTACTCCGCACTATACCCCCAGTCCTATTTTTTATACTTTATTTTGAAACCAGGTCTCATGAAGTTGCAGAGGCCTCACTAAGTAGTGAGAGAGAGAGAGAGAGAGAGAGAGAGAGAGAGGGCTGAGGCTGGCCACGAACCCGGATCTCCGGTCTCTGCCTCCCAAAGTACTGGGATTACAAGCGTGCGTGCACCACCACGCCTGTCTTTTATTCTTTATTTGGAAACAGGGTCTCACCAAGTTGTGGAGGGCCTCACTAAGTAGCTGAGGCTGGCCGCAAACCTGCGATCTTCATGTCTCAGCCTCTCAAGTACTGGGATTACAAGCGTGCATCACCATGCCCGGCTTCATGCTATTTTTACACTACCTGAATGGACTGGAACAAATTTGATATCCAGAAAAGGGAGTGTTGCTGAAAAAATACCTAAAATCATACAAGCAGCTTTAGAAATGATTAATGGGTAGAGACTGGGAAAAATTCAAGGTGCATGCTAGAAAAAGCCTACATTCATGTAAATGGAATGTTATAGTTAATTCTGGTGAAAGCTCAGAGGGAGAGGAGGAGAGCTCTAGAGAAATCCTCAAACATTTCAAGCAATATATGATTGGTTGTGAGTAGAATGTTGGTAGTAAAGCCCATTCTGATGAAAATCTCAGATAAAAATGCGGAGCATGATATTGAAAACTGGAGTAAAAACAATCCTTATTATAAAGTAACAAAGAACTTGGCTCAATTGTGTTTGTATCCTAGAGATTTGCAGAAGGTAGAACTTGTGAGTTATAAAATAGGATATCTGAAGTATCTTCTAAGCAAAATGTTGAAGGTATACACCTTGGCTTCTTGAGAATACTTCTAGTAGAAGATGAAAAGATATGATTTCAAGATTTTTTAATAAAAAATAAATCAGAACTTAAAATTTAGAAAAGTCTCAGATCATTCATACAGAAGGAATGAAAAAGTATAGGTTGGGAGAATAGTCCAATGGCATAGCCAAATAATCTTCTAATAGGGAGACTAGCCATCTAAATAGTAACCAGGAACCTATTGTCCAAGACAGTCAAGGAGTGACTGACAACATTTTGGAGATTTTTGTGGCTGCCTCTCTAATTACGGGCTCAGAGACCAGGGTCTGGGGACAGATGATGCAATGGAGCGGCGACAGGTATCCACACTACCTAGGTGCTCACTGAACAGTGTTCCTCAACCACCCCAGCAGCCATGAGTTTTTACTCAATGCAGTTTTTAATCCCAGGGGCCACTAGTATGTGATTCCAGTCTGGGAGAGTCACAGGCATTAAGCTCCAACCTGTGAGATCAGCAGCATGGATTAGACTTCCAGGGGCAGGGCCTCCTGACCTGAGTAGCCCAGTCACTGCCACACTGTGTCTGGCAGGAGGGACATTGAGTCAATGAAGATGATTCTCAAACCTTAAGATTTTACACTACTTGCTCAGTTGATTTTTGAACATTTTGGGGGCCCTGCTAATCTTTTCTTCTTTTCTTTTTCTCCCTTTTGGAATGGAAGTGTCTACTCTCTGTCTGTCCCACCATTGTACTTTGGAAGCACATAACGAATTTGAGAGCACTGGCCTCATGATGAATTGTACCTTGAATCCCACTCATATGGGATTTAGATTATGTAAAGGTAATGCTGGGGCTTTGGAGCAACTGGAATGGAATGAGTGTATTTTGCATGTAAGAAGCACATGAATTTTGAGAAGTCAGACATAGAATACTATGATCTAAATATTCATGCCTTCCCAGCCTGCCAAATTCATATGTGGAAACCTAATCATCAATGTAATGGCAGTGGAGATGGAGCCTTTGAGAAATAACTTGGTTATAAAAACATAGCTCTTATAAAAGAGACTAGGGCCCTATAAAAAAAAGCTTCAGGAAGCTACCTTGTCTTTTTCCACCATGCGAGAATACACTGAGAAGTTGCCATCTATGAACCAGGAAATAAGCCCTAACCAGCCACCGAATCTGCTGGAAACTTGAACTTGGGTTTCTAAGTCCTCAGAATAAATTTCTATTGTTTACAAGCTGCACAGTCCAGTCTGTAGCATTCTAACAGACAAATACAATAAGACACAAGTCTAGTGATCAAAATGTGGAATCAGAAATAGCCCTACTTAGCCAGGCATGGTGGTGTAGATCCATAATCCCAGTACTTGGGAGGCTGAGACAGGAAGACTACAGGTTTGAGGCCAACCTTAGCAATGTAGTGAGACCATGTTTGAAAAATAAAAAGGACTGTGGTTATAACTTGGAGGTATAATGCCTCTGAGTTCAACCTCCAGTACAAAAAAAAAATAAAATAAGAAAGAAAAAGAAAAGGCTGTACTTCCCATTGCTCTCAGTCAGCCACTTGCGAGATTGTACTTCATGCTGTAAGACTCAAGACTTTGAGTTTAGAGGTCTTGATATCCAGCAGAACGATTCCATCACAAAACACTGTAACATAGTTCATTGAACTTCAAACTAAGGCTGGCACCTGAGCACTTTTAGGCCCTTTGTTGAGATACCAGTATGTAAGAAAAAGAATCACCTCTGAGAAATATAATTGACCCTGTGCATCAGGAGCCATAAGGTATGGCTCTTATTACACAACGGTAGAAATTAAGTCTGTATTTGATAGTGAAGTCATCAAACTAGGTAATTGTTTTTATTCCTTTGCACTTTTGTGGTAATAGGACAAGTATGAAAGACAAAACCTGAGAAGTATACAGTGACCCATGCTAGTATTCCTCATGAGTTATGGTCTGAATTGTTCTAGTGCAGAAGAACACACAAGAATAAAGGAAGTCTAGGATGAGGAGTAAAGAAATCATGGATCCTAAGAATCAATTGTAGACTCGACACAAGCTGCACCTGCAGAGGATGTAATTGATCTCACTCACAGTCCTCTTAAAATTGTTCCAGGAAAATAGGCCCATTAGAATCCTAAAACAGAGGCTCCCAGAAATAGTACAAACAGATGAATTCAAGTAGGGCAAGGTTTGGATGTTGAAGTGGATGTTGAAGAGCTGTTCAGATTCCCCCTAACGACTGAAGGACTCATTCCAGCAAGCTGAGGCAAATGAGTAATTGATATAGGATTATAAAAGCTCAGCCATCTTTCCTCAATTTGGGAAAACTTTAAAGGTCATCCCACTCCACAGCTACTTCTGGGATTAGTTGAGGTCTTTGTTATGGTTGCACTGAAGTCCACTCTTTCTTCTTACCATTATTACTTCCTTTAGTCTCTCGTAGATGTTGATTCAGAAAGAAATATCCTGCACATGATATCTACCTCATAGTCTGCTTCTCAGGGAAACCAATATATGGAAATGATATTAAAATAAACTAATACCAAAATCTGCATTAGTTTCTTAGAGTTTTGTAAGCCATTCAACAGAATGGCTTACAAAACAGAAATTTTATCTCTGAGTTTTGAAGGCAAGAAATCCAAACCCAAAGTACTGGAAGGGCTGGTTACCACTAGATACTCTCAGAAAGAATCTGTCCCAAGCTTCTCTCCCATCATTTGGTAGTTGCTGGCTATTTTTACCCTGTGGCTTATAGATGCATTAATCCAACTCGGGCTCCATTTTCACATGACAGCCTATATTCATGTTTCTATGTCAAACTTTCTTATGAAGAAAATAGTTTTTGGATTAAGAGTCACCATAATCTAATATGACCTAATTTTAACTTGATTGCATCTACAAAGTCAATATTTCCAAATAAGGTCCCAGTCTGTGGTTCTGGGCAGTCATGAATTTGTGAAGGACACTATTTAATACGACACTCTATAACAGATAAAGGATAAAAACTGCATGACAATTTCAATCAATGCAGAAAAGGTATTGACAAATTCAATGCCCATTTATAATGTTTTAAAAATTCTCAGCTAAGAATAGAAGAAAACTGATTTGACTTGATAAAAAGCATTATTGTAAAACTTACAGCTAATATATTTAATAACATAGCTAATATAAAACGTATAGCTAATATCATATTTAATGGTGAAATATTGACTGCTCTTTTCTGGGATAGGGAATGAGGCAAAAATATCCACCTCACTTATTTTTAGCATTGTCATAAAAAGGAGAAGTAAATGTCTACTTATTAACAGACTTTTTTATTTCTGTTGAAAATCATAAGAAAGCTGCAAAATACTACCAGACTGATGATCAACATAGTGAGTTTGTCAGTATAGAGTGATATAAAAGTTAATTGGTGTTTGTTTATAATCCCAGAAAAAGACTGAAAGATAAAATAAAATTTAAAACTACCACTTACAATAGAAATGTGAAATATATCTGATGGATTTAATAAGAGATGTGTAATAATTTTATACTCAACTTCAAACTAATGCATCTAATTATATATATATATATATAAAATAATAAATGTAGAAAAATATGATGTTTATTAATTAAGAGGCTCCTTAGTGTCAAGCTGTAAATTTTCTTCTAAATGACATTAAGATCGAATACAATCCAAATTAATATGCCTGCACACCTTTTTATTCAAAAAAAATTGATATGCTAATTATAATGAAGTTTAAGTCTCATGCTACTTGATAAATTAGGGTTCTCCAGAAAAACAAAACCAATAGGATACATAGAGAGAGATGTATGAGAAAGGACTTATTATGGGAATGGAGGACAAGAAGTCACATAATGTCCTATCTGCAAACGAGAAGCAGCAAAGCCAGTAGTGGAAGTTAGTCTGAATTTCATAGCCTAAGAGCTATGGTATAAGTCCTGGAGTGGAAAATCCTGAAAGCTTGGAGTTCTGATGTCTGAGGTCATGAGAAAATTTAGCGGCCTCAGCTCAAGGAAAGAGAGAAAATTTGCCTTTCTTCCAACTTTTTGTTCCAGCTGAGCCTTCAAGGGATTGGTGGTGCTGTCTCCATCAGTGAGGGTGATCTTCTTAGACTGCTGATCATATAGTAATCACTCTGGAAACACTCCTGAAGACACTCCCAGAAATAATGTTCTATAAGCTATCTGGGTATTTCTTAACCCAGTCAAGTTAACATATAAAGTTAATTTAAAGTCTTACTATGAATTTATAACAATTAAGATAGTATACAAGAAGTATACCTGGTGCATGACAGACAAATTGTTGAATGAGACAAAACTACAAATTACAGATTTAGATTTACACAGTCACCAAACTATTCAGTGGGAATAAAAACATGTACTTTTTATTTTAGTAAAACTTCTTTAAAACAATATATTTTTACCTACTTCACATTATACACAAAAATTAATTCAACAGGAAACATATACCTAAATCTAAAGACAAAAACTATTAGACTAAAAGAGAAAAATAGAGAATATATTAGATTCCTAATGCAAGTAAAAGATGAAGTAGGTAATCATTTCTTAACTGAGTACAGAAGGATAATGTTTAATGTTATTTTATCAAAATTGAAGCTTTTTTATAAAAATCATTACTGAGACAATGAAAAATAAGCAACAAACTGGGAAAAATATAGATCCAATACTTATACTAAGAAATAACTTGTACCTAGAATATACAAAAAAAAGTACAAATCAATAAGGAAAGTGTAAAGAAGCCAAAAAAAAAAGAAAGTAAGAAAAAGAAAATAATTTGGCTGGACACAGTGGCACCTGCCTGTAATTCAAATACTCAGGAGGCTGAGACAGGAGGATTGCAGGTTGAAGGGCCTGTTTCAAAATAAAAAGTAAAAAGGCATGGGGTGTAGCTCAGAGGTAAAATAATCCTTGGTTCAATTTCCAGCACAAAAAAAAAAGGAAAGAAAAAAAAGCCAAAGATTTAAACAGATACTTTATATAAGGAAATGCAGAAATTGATGGAAATCGTATTAAAAGGTTCTCAATATCATTATTCATCATAGAAATGGAAATTACTAAGGACTAAGGAAATGCAAATTAAACACAAAGATATTCACCAACTAGGATGGAAAAAATAGCCATTGTGAAAAAAATGATATACTGATTTTGAAATTTCATTCAAATATATATATATATATATATTAAATATATATATATATATATATATGCCTACCTATAACAAAAAGATATAACAAAGAAGATAGACAAATGGACATAAATTATATATATATATATCAAATTTCATATATGATTCAATCAACCCATGAAATTTAAATAAAGAATTAATTTTTGTTATATAAAACAACATGGATGACTCTCACAAACATTATTTTTGACTAAAGTAAATCAGAACAAAAAGAGAAAATACATTACATCATTTACATGAAGCTCAAAAATAGGCAAAACTAACCAACAAAGTCAGAAATGAGCACAATGTTTCTGCAATGGTGTGGGGTGGGGGAAACTGACTAGAAAGGCACAAAAATAAAATTCCTGGGCTCATGGAAATGGTCTATATCTCAGTAGAATGTTGTTATGTGTATATATGCTTGTCAAATCTCTGAATTTTCCAATTTCGATCTTCACTTTAACTGCATACTAATTTCTTCCCAATGAAATGAAATAAAGTAAAAATTCTAATGTTAGGAAGTGAATTATAACAACCAAAAATTTTCCAATTATACAAAAGAAGTCATTACATGGAAGAGAATGATTTCAAATAGAAATAATAAATTGATTTTAGGACTTTTATAAATAATGTAAGTAATGAAAGAATGAATCACTGCAGAAAGATTTGAGTTTCTTGCAGATTTAACATGAAAACTTTGATAAATGAAGGTATAATATGCCACAAAAAGGGCACTGATGACACGGGTGGTAGAGAAGTTTATTAATGTCATGAATTCAAGAACTGTTTAAGTTTAGTCATTGCACAAAAGAAAATTTAAGTTCCCTGGTCACATTTAAAAGATTATTCAAAGAGTTTTTCTAAAATTGGACAACAATCCTGAAATACTACATGATATTATCAGTAATAAATTATGATGAAGAAACTTTTCCAAACCATCATTAATAAAGAATAATTTCAGATAACTTCGCTAAAGGGAAGACTTAATTGTCCTCATATTCTCCATAGAAGATGATATTACAAAAATGTTTATCATATGAAAAAGCAATAAAAGATTATGTTGACAAATCAGGTCTGTCAGACCTTTAATTAATGAACATATCAGGTTATTATTATGTATTTCATGATGTCATACATTTTAGCATTTTATAATTTGCAATTTATTTTGATTTTTTCATTTTAAATAAACATTCACTTTCTTACCCAATTTTGCAATCATAATTTTGCAATCCTTTTTCTTAATAAAGGCACACAAAATGATATGTCTTAATCTTTATGAAACATAGACCCGCTCCCTCTACAATTCCTTCCTAGGGTCAGTCTTATAGATGAAAACAACTCATCTTTACACTCACAGAATATTGCACAGCCCCTTGTTTTATGTTCTTCCCACTCCAGCCTCATCTATTCTCAGCCTTACTCCCTTCATGACTTCTCTATTGAGTTGACAGTTTAATTTCATTTGAAACACCTGAACCTAAAGTTCAAGAAATGGTATTATAGTTTTCTTACTAGCTCATCTCCCTCTAAACAAAAATCCACATTAGAATGTGTTGCGATTTGTCAGTCAGCTCTAATGTTCCTTACACAGATGTTCTACAACTTATAATGGGGTTACACCCAATAACCCATCATAATTTGAAAAAATTGCAAGTTGGAAATGCATTTAATACATCTAACCTATAAAACACATAGCTTTGCTTAGCCTAACTTAAATTTGCTCAGAACTCATCAGCCTATGGTTGAAGATTATATTAACCTATGGTTGGATGAAATCATCTAACATGAATCCTATTTTATAAGAAAGTATTCAATATCTCATGAAATTTATTGAATATTTTTATCCAAAATCACTGGCAACATGGTATGCTGTAAACTAAGGGGTGTTTACCCTCATGATCAGTAGCTGACAAGGACCAAAGGCTCACTGCCTCTGCCAAACATTGTGACAGTATCATAACACATATTGTTATCCCGGGACAAAATTCAAAATACAGTTACTACGGAAGGTGTGTTGCTTTTGCAGCATTGCAAAATCAAATAATCCTAAGTCAAACTATTGTAGGTCAGGGACTGTACATATGCTGTTTCCAAACCTGGCATAAAGGAGTTCCATTTATAGGGAAAGGGATAAAAAATGACAATATAGGATCAATATCAACAGCTAATTCATTTAATACTCTTATGGCTCAATATGTATTGCAATACAAATAATGATGATAAGATTTTATAATAAAATATTGAACTCCAAATACACAAGGGAGAAAAGTGCAGAGATCTATTTTTTCCTTTTATTTCTTCTGAATCTCAGGAATTCACAATGCACAGCAGAAAGTGAAGATCTGCAAGATGGTATTTATGTTAATGAGTGAATAGAAGATTTAATTATAGTTGCGTTGGCTTTGTTGACAGAGAAGTTTAAAATGAAAAATCTGATTATTGTGCAGGTATTTAAATTAATATTTACATAAAATGTATAAGGAAAATATTTAAAATACATTAAATTTTAAAGTCGGTTACAGCCAGGCGTGGTGGCTCATGCTTGTAATCCCAGTACTTGGGAGGCTGAGACAGGAGAATCACAGGTTCGCGGCCAATCTCAGTTACTTAGTGAGGCCCTCTGCAACTTAGTGAGACCCTGTTTCAAAATAAAGAATAAAAAATAGGGCTGGGGGTGTAGCTCGGAGATAGAATGCCCCTGGGTTCAATCCCCAGTACTGCAAAAAAAAAAAAAGAAAAAAGAAAGTCGGTTACAAATGATATGGTACTATTATTAATTTTTAAACATTCTATAGAGATACACAAAAGTCCAGAAG
Organism: Glis glis; assembly: GCA_004027185.1. Lineage (NCBI taxonomy): Eukaryota > Metazoa > Chordata > Mammalia > Rodentia > Gliridae > Glis > Glis glis. The sequence continues at coordinate 63,357 of PVJS01003929.1, read as the reverse complement.
GAGATAGATGGAAATGTTGCCAATGAAGATCTGTGAACAGTTTAACTGCTGAATTTTTTCCTTTACACTTGCCCATGGATATCTTCCTTCTACAATTAGTGTATTTCATTTCATTGTAAAGAAGTTTCTAAAATAATATTCTAAAAGTTTAATGTCATAGGAATTTTAAGTGGGAAACAGAAAATTATACATAATATATATATACACATACATATATACATATATTCAAGACATTTTAGAATTACATATGTGTGTACATATATACTGTGATCCCAAGTATGCAAATATATGTTTCAGTGTAAAGTTCATGTATATGCAAATTAAATTTATTGAAATATTTTAAGGTATGTGCACTCTAGTATTCACACTGGGAAAAGATTAGAAGACAATTTAGCAGAAAGTTAAGAAAGACTTTCTTAGAAGTTGAGCATATGGGTGATTTTTATTTTCATCTATATATTTTATAAGTAAGTTTCTTGCAGTTAGCATATCCTCTTTAAATTAAGGAAAAGAAACAAAGAAAGATAAAAAGGGAGGGAATAAAGAGGGCAAGCAAAAGTATCAGAAAGCAATTTCTGTTTTACAGCAATGACACTCCCTTGCAATCCTGCAAATTCTTCCTCCGTGATGGATTTTCTCCAAATTGTGAGTGGATTTCCCCTCATTCAGAGAGTGGGAAAGAACAAATTTTATTAAATTTGGATTCAGCCCTAATATTCATCCCAAACAACCAGAGAAAATATAGATGAGTATGGGAAACAGCAGGAGAAGAAAGAAAATGACCAAATATCTAAAGATATATGTGAAGATCTGCAAATTGGTCAGCAAGCTCAGGAATGATTAAGATATGAACTTGAGTTGTGGAAACTGCCAGAGGGACTCTAACACATAGATAACCTGAACAATGACATTGGAAGAAACTATTAGTTCGGCCAATAGAATCGACAAAGATGGAAATGCACACATGCATATGCACACAAGACACCCCCACCCACACACAAGGCCATGAATTATGATACCAAACTCTGAAGCATGGAAAGAATTTAACAGCGACCTGAAAAGTGATTACTGACTACATAAATGGGTAAAGGAGAGGGGAGAAAAGTGCTGTTGGGTATTCCTGGCAAAATATTGAATTCACTCAGAGAATGTGTAACAATAATGATTCCACTTTTTGGGGGGGTGGGGAGGAATGGGGATTAAAGCCAGGGGCATTCTACCTCTGAGCTATACCATCAGCCACTAGCCCTTTTTTGTTTTTTGAAACAGGGTCTCAGTTACTGAAGGTCTCCCTAAGTTGCCAAGGCTAGCCTCAAACCAGAGATCCTCATGTCTCAGCCTCCCAAGTCTTGGGATTATAGGTGTGTTCCACCACACCTCTCTTGATGTCCATTCTTAAGTGAAGATGTTAACTTAAAATAATGGTTGATTTCTAACTTCCTCCACACTGTGCTCATTGAATTAGATACAGTTATCTTTGTTCAAATTTTGTAAATATCCATACATATGGTTTATCAAAGAAGTACTTGAACTTGGAAGATTTTAAGAAGAAGATTCATTATCATACCAGTGCCCAAGTGAAACCAATTGTCTCTGCTTAAATTCAACTGCAACATAACCTGTCCTGTGTGGAGAGAAATTTGGTTAAGCATGTACACACACACACTCACTCACAAACCTCACATCTCTATAAGTTGAAAGCTACAGCATTCTAAAATGAAAACAAACAAAACCATCATGTAAGCCCACATATCAACATACTTTGAATAGTAGCTCTTAACACTTACTAATCTCTGTATCCTGAACATGATTGGTACGGAAAAATTTATTGCATCTAACTGAACTGAATTAAGAAATTCATCTCTTAGGAAACTGCCAAAGGCACAGAAGAAGTGTTTGTCTGCTCTTCGCCCTTATGTTAGGTTGGCTCCATAACACTAGACCCCATGGACCTTCGAGTGCCCCTTTCAAAGGGGAAGCTCCCAACAGCAGTGCCAAGTTAAGGGCAACAGTTGAAGCTGGGCACTAGTCCACGGGGAAACTAGGAACTGGCCCAAAATCACCACTTAATTTTCAGAGGGTAATAACTTCTGTTGATTTCTAACTTATCCTATGTATGAACCAGTGATTCACATCTGAAAATACTTTAAAAATCATATTAACCATTTACCCTTCAGAAAACATGAGCCTAATCTTCTTAAATCTGCTGTTTACACTAATGCATTTGATCATTTCAACTAGATATGAAAAGATCTAATTCGGGGGTCAGGTATCTTGAACTCATGGGTAGAGTCCAATAGCTTTTCTGTTTGTTTTCAAAACAGATTACCTCATACACTACAATCTCTGATAGCAAATTGAGGAGATAGCAGAAATGGGATTAGAAAAAAGGCCATGTAATGAATATGGCAGATACTGCTTACCGTAAGGATATAGTCAAAGGGGGAGGCAGATGTTAAAATGAGCCATTGCCTAGGATGGTATGTTATTTGGACACTTTTGTGATCTTTAAAAGGAAAAATACCTTCTTATTCTATTTTCAATGTTACCTAATAAAAGTGTGAGTGGTGATACATAGACTACCTCTGCAGCTAAAAATTTAATTTCAAGTCATTGAAACTTAAACTTAGATATATGGTATAGAAAACAAGAAATTACGCCGCTACAAGAGGATATACAAATGCTTGATCATTAATAATTTACCAGAACTATTCTAAAGATTATTGCTTTGTCATAAGTATGGACTTTCAAGTCCTTGAACAGGGAGGGAAAAGTGTCAATATTTGATTTTGTTGTAAGACTTTTGGAAATCATGGCTATCCAAAAAGTACATATCAATATCTACCATTATTCAGACATAATATTTTGCTAACAGTACTAACCCTGTACCTATATTTTAAATCTCAGATATTATATTCCTAATTTTCTTCTCCATAATCATAAATATATGTAAGAGCCGGGCATCGTGGTACATGTCTGTAATCCCAGTACTTAGGAGGCTGAGACAGGAGGATCACAGGTTCAAGGGCAGTCTCAGCAACTTAAGGAAACCCTGTCTCAAAAAATAAATAAAATAGGGCTTGGAGTGTAGCTCTGAGGTAGAATGCCCCTGGGATCAATCCCTACTACCACACACATACACACACACACACACACACACACACACACACACACACACAAAATAATAAATAAATAAATAAATAAATAAATAAATAAATAAATAAATGTAAGAAATAGGGTTGAGTTTTCATCATGTTTTATTTCTTTCTTTCTTTTTTCTTCACATTGTCCAGAGCCACATCCTTTTTAACTGTGGTAAGCTGCTTCATTCAAGGTACAAATAATATAACACACATCTTTCCTGGGCTTCTTCCAAAATTTTTTTATAATTAAAATATAGAAGATCAAACAGGAGTGAGTCTTTTATAACTTCTTGCTATTTTTCATGCTCTTATCTAGATGATAAAGAATTATTGATCCAACATTAAATTTATTTCTTCATTAAACTCCATCCACCCATCCATTCATTCATCCATTTAATTCAATATAGCCATAATCAGGACATTTTAAGCTCTTGCCCTCACAAGCTTACATGGTAATGGGAGATATGGAGAAGTAAAAACCAGTACAGCACAATAAGTACTGTGCTAATGGAATTTGAGACTTGGGCAATCGGGAAAGGCTTCCCAAAGGTAAGTGAAAACTTAATTTATTCAGCATGTATTTAGTATCTATGCTTAGCAGAAAAATAAAAGGGAAAGAGAGTCATGTCCACTGTGCATCACTCTCAGACAACAACTTGCTAAGCCAGCTTCTGAAACATCCCATGTTCTACAAACCTCCTATTCTATCTATTATCTTGTTCCTAATCAATAAGCAATCAGTAGAAAATTTGGCAATCTTATTGATGAAATTAAATGATCCACTACGGGGCATCCAAATTCACACAGGAGAAATGTTTTAACAATGGAATCTTTAAAATGTAAAAGGTCAGATGAAAATGCAAGTGCTCTTTTGCTTCCAGTTTATTGATATTCACTATCACCCCCATTTTACCAGAAGTATGACAGAGCCACGTAATATCTCTCTTCATAAAGTTGTTCATCCCTGATATTGATATTATGCACATTCCATTCCCTAGATAAGGATGTGTATGGGATCGAAAATAATAGAAACATAAAGGCAAGATGAATTTTAATTCCTTGTCCTCAAGAATTCCATTAAGCTATATATGGTTTCCCACAACCATGATTTTACCAATCAATTACACTAATGGTCTAAAGGAAATAGTCAAACCACAACATTAAAGTAACAAATAAGTGTTTCTGCTTAAGGGAATGAAATAACTTTAAAAACAGAGACTATGAGTTATGAAAGTATGTGTTTCATAGAATTTTTGCAGTATTTTCCAAATATAAAAAAGTATATTTTTTCTCAAATAACATGGTAGGAACTTACTGTTCTGATATTGGTAACAAGAAACAAGATGTGTATATGAGTGGGTGAATAATATATTTATTTGACTTCTATTGAATATTATGTGCAAGGGCTATTTTAGACGCCAGCTAGTCCTAAGATGTTCATCTTGAAGAAAATAAGCTATATGGTCTGCAAGAGGAAGAAGGAAGTCTGTAATATGCTGGGGAATATAACACAGGGTGAGTTTAAAAACACAAGCAGGTTCCAAGTAATGTGTAATTTTATAAACCATGAGACTTACGTTGTAAGTTGAACACTAACATAATCTAAATTGCATTTTTTAAAAATCACTTAAACCATTGTCACCTGGCAGAGAGATAAGCATGAAAAAGAGACTAGGCAAGAGTCTATTGTCAGCGAAAAGTATTAGTAGCTTAGACTGTTACAGTGCATGAGAAGATGGAAAAAGAAAACAGATACAGCTAGACGCATAATTTTAATAGTACTAGTTGATAAGATGGCAAGTAAAAGAGAAATCGAAGACAAAAGAAGACTGATTGGATGAAAATAGCATTTACTGAGTTCAAAGAGAGGGAGCGCAACAGACTTGGGAACAATCAAGAATTGCATTTTTGTCTTCTTAATTTTGCAACCTGTTAGACATCTGAGATGAGACAAATGAATATATAAGCTGAAGGGGCAAAGGTGTGTGTGTGTGTGTGTGTGTGTGTGTGTGTGTGTGTGTGTGTATGTGATATCTCCTCCTAGGGCTAAGGTACCCTAGAGTGTATATACTAAGTTTTGGTTGCATTCCAAAATTCAAAGTTTCAAAGTTCTGGTAGAGGAGAAAGTGTCAGAGAAGATAGCCAACAAACTAAATGAATAGTGAGGAAAGTGGAAAGTTACAGAAACCAAGAAGTCCAAGAAGAAAGGAGTTACCAAGGATGATGGATGCTACTGAAGAGTTAAGTATGATGGTATGATGGGGCTTTAAGTGATCATTTCACTTGGTGTCAAAGGGGTTGTTTGGTACTTACTATCAGTGGACGTGTGTGGACAATATCTGGAGTAGAGTTAAAAGATGAGTTAATTGGGAGTGAAGACAGGGTGGTAGTGAGTGTAACAACTCTTCAGAATTGTTTCTGTGAAAGACATCAGGGAAATGGAAAGGCAGCTAAAGTAAGGTTCTGGGGTCAAGAGGTTTTCTATTTCCTGTGTGATTGTTGTTTGAATACATTGAATTTAAACATGCATGAAACTAACATACATTTGTATTTCAATGAGAATCAGACAGGAGAAAAGAAAATAATGAAGATTTGATGATTTTGCTATTGAGAGGTTAATGACTAGTATGAGGTTCCTAATAAAAACAAGAGTAAGTTAAACATGGTGGCACATGCCTGTAATCCCAGTACTTGTAATGCTGAAACAGGAGTATCACAGGTTCGAGGTTGCATGAGGATCAGCCTCAGCAACTTAGTGAGGCTCTCAGTAAATTAGTGAGATCCTGTTTCAAAATAAAAAATAAAATAGGGCTGGGGGTGTAGTTCAGAGGCAGAATGCCCTTGGGTTCAATCCCCAGTACCACAAAAAAAGTAAAAAGGAACAAGAGTAAAAGGTATAGAATACAAATGATAGATTGGCTCATCATAGAAGCATAAATTCTTCCCATTGAAAAAGTAGAAAGAACAAAGTATCATCTAGATGCAGATTGTGAATATCTTCTCTAATAGTTTCCAAATTCAAAATATTATGAGGTAAAGGGCAAAGGGTGAGGTGAATCAGAGATATCTTGCATGAGCAGGTGTAGCTGCATAAATTGCTGGGGCCAAATACAAACTGAAAATGCAGGTCCTCTTGCTGAAATGTAGGAAAAAAAGTATTGAAAGTATCAAATGTAATTTTTTCTTTCTTCTGTCATCTCTCAACTTTCCATCATGTATTTTATTTCTTATTTAATATTGCTCCAGGCAGAGAAAATACTAAATTATTAGCATGAATTTAATCATTTATCTTTATGTTGTACAGTGGCATTTTAACTCAAAATATAAAGGCATTATCTCATTTGCAGAAAGGCCAAAATTATACCATTGCACAACTAATCCTCAGAGGTTGATGCAAACTGGCTAGGGTATACAATGCAGAAGAAATTCAAGCAGGTTGGAAGGCAGAGGAGGTGGCCCTGCCAAGCATGACCCAGCAGGAGGGTGCTCTCTTGGGAACTGTGATATTATATGCAGCTGGGGGTTCCACTCTGTGTCTCAGGCAGGGCATGTTGGGCCCCCCTTCCTGCCAGTTGCTAGACTGCTCTCTGGCTGGGGTTGGTTCTAGGGAACTCAAGCCAGTTATTTCCCAGTTCCCACACACCTGCCGCTCAACCATGGTAAGTGGACCACACCCAAGATCCATAAACACCCATACATGCCAGGATGCACTCAGTCCCTGGATTGGGGGAGGCGAGGGGTAGAGGTTGTCTACCACCCATGCCTGGTCAAGATTCACATGTGTGCGTGTGACTGCCAGCTCAGGGTAGAAAGGCTGCCATCACATCCTGCCACAGGGGAGGAAGGCAACTGTGAATGGAATCAAATCTAACACAATCCAGTCACTGCTCCAGACAGAGTTACAGCCTCCCTGTGATGCAACACAGAGGAGGAGGCTGGGCAGGGCACAAGAGGAGACATCAAGGGTAACAGATAACCAGGGTCTTAGTAGTTAGGAGGTGTTAGCTTGTAAATAAGGTAAAATTCCCTTCCTGATTCTTTTGCTTTTGTTCTGTACTCTCTGATGAAGACTTTCAGGAATAATTGAATTTTCAAATCACACTCCGAAAATTAGGTCATTACCATCCCCCTTGTAGCAGATCCAGTAAATGCAGGCACATTGTCTGGAAAATAGCATCTGGCTTCTAAAATAGTATTTCACAAAATGTTTTATTGTATCAAAATTGATGATATATACATACACATAAAGTCACCCATGGTGAAATAAGTTCAAAGCAATGTCGCTTTACTGGAAAAAATCTAAAATCCATTAATGAAGAAGTCAAAATTTTTTCCACACATTTCATCAATAATAATCTTGAGAACATAGCTCTAAAAAGATAAGGATGTATCCATATAAAATTAAATAATTGAATTATTATATGAATAATATATATTATAAAATACACACAAAAAGAAAAGGTTATAAAATAAATATTTAAAACTTTCTTATGTTTATTTCTTACCTGCTACTGAATCACTTATGTACCCTCTGAAATGAGCACTCCCATTTAGATACCACTGCTCCGGTATGCTGATTCACCTCACACTTCTGCAAAGGGGAGATATGTGTAGAGTCTCCAAAAGATAGAACCATGGAAGATATATTTTACCCAAGAAAAACTCTCCCAATAGATAGAATGTTCTGTCCCTTAAAATTTCTATGTTGAAGCCTACTGCCCAGTCAGCTGATAGATTCTTGGTAATGGTATATTCAAGTGGAGTAATTGGGAAGTGAGCAGGTCATGAAGGTGGAGCCCTCATGAATGGGTGTAGTGCCCTGTGGAAAAAAGACTTCAATGAGCTCTATTACTCCTTCCTCAATGTGAGCAGCAGAAAGAAGGCTGTCCATGAAATAAAGCGGACCTTTACCAGACACCAAATCTGCCAACACTTTATTCTTGAACTTCTCAGTCTCCATAAGTATAAGAAATACGTTTCATTGTTTATAAGCCATCCAATTGACAGTATTCCATTACAACAGTCTAAACATATTATATTAAAAATATTGATCTAGCTTCTAGAAGTTTCAAACTGGCAGCCCAGAGAAGTCTGGTTTATTATAATTGAGTTTGCATGACTTTATTTAGCAATGTAATTATTCTCCAGTTTACCTAATCTTCAGAACTTCTTTTTGCATTACAAATTCCCATCACTCATTTATCTATCTAGCATATACAGTTCTTTTTGTTTTCTTTTTTATTTCTGCTTGGATTGATTTTACATATCACACAAAGTTTTGTAGGAAGCTTCATGGTTTTAGAGGAGCATAATTTCTCCAGAGTAGACAGACATTTTGACCTGGGATAAATTGCTGATAGCTTGCTTGAATTGGACTAAATGGTTATGCAAGGTAAGAGAATCTTTAATGTCTCTCCCACCATTGTTTTAGGATTTTTTATGCCAAAAGGAATAATCCCTAGGTTAATTATTATTTTCCCATTTGAGAGGGTTTTATCTAAAACCTATAGCCGAGTCTGGGGGAGACAGGTTGTTGGCTGACACAATAATAAAAGAATGAGACCTTAATTTGTTATCTCCCTTTCTTCGCCAGTCCCATTAGCTAGAGATTTGAATTTTTCACACTACAACTTTTTAATATTAGAGTTATTCTATTGGATTATAAATCATCTCAAAAACACAAGCTAATTTAAATGTTTCTAAAACTCTCACAGTGAAGATACATTCATTATTGCAGATTACATAACTGAATCATGTTAGCCCAGCATAATTTGCATTGTTTGTGTAATCCAGTGAAAGTAATGGAGGAAGAAATATGTACACAGAGTTAGAGCCTTCTTTAACTTGAAACATTTTCAAATACTAGCCAGAAAACCAAGGGAGTTTGCAAGGTGTTGTGCCAACTGGAATCGTATTGCCATTCATTGTATTCCCACGGGGTGACTGTGGATGAGACAGTAATTGATTTCTTCCAAGAGGAACCATCACCCATGACTCTCACTCTTCTTATACATCATTAGTCAGACAAAAGAAAATTTCCTAATGGGATTTTAGATTCTCTTGAACCTAAAAAAGTGTGTTTCCACATATTCTAATTAACAGATTTCAAAATTGTATGACACATCATGTTTTTGTTATTCTCGACCAACTGATAGAGATAGAAACAGTGGAAAGTAAGACTGGACAGAATCAAAATTGCAGGTTCAGTGATTAAAATATCTAGAATGAAATATTTTACCACAGGTACCAGAGTTGTACCGTGATCATGATAATGTAATTTAATTGTCCGACAGAGGAAAATATATTGGTGATGGATAAAAAGTAGAATATTTAAATGTTTGAGCAACCAACAAAGGTTAGGGATGACATAAAGATCATTCATGCTGAGTATTTTTAATTCACTTCCAAATTTCTCTCTTTAACACTTAGAAGTTTGGAACTCCTTAACTCAGTCCAATACTTAAACTGGAAAATTATGATACACAACTGAAAAAAACAGAACCAGAGTGTATGATGATAAGCTTTCAATCTCATGTTCAAATAAATGAATAGACTTACACTAGGTTCCAAATGGTCCCTATTATAGCCAGTAGGACTTCAGAAACCAGATCATGAAATTATACCACCTTGTTAATGTTCTCTCCACATATAATATATCAATCAACATGTATGTGTGTGTTTATACAAACACATGTATTTTTAATTGTCTGTATATATTTTTCATTGTATATATTTGTACTTTTTAACTGTATCTGTGGGATCAGATGTAATATTCTCTTTCAAGTTGCTGTCACCCTCTATTTTTGTGGCTTCTCCTTTTTGGCAGGTTTTGATAGTGTAGGATGAAGAATCATATATAGTAGGGCCATTTGTATATAATAAAACACAAAGACAGGGGGAAAAAGTAAGTTATCCATTGAACAGTAGGGCTTTATATATCCTCAGATAGATCTTTAAAGGATTAAAGATATATTTCTTGACATAGAGAAAACAGGTTGTGTGTGTGTGTGTGTGTGTGTGTGTGTATGTGTGTGTGTGTGTGTGTTTCATACTGCTTAGGTAGTAACTAAATTAGCAATTTGATTGCAAGTTATGACACTTACTAATAGCCCAGAAGGGTGAGTAAGTAAAAAGAGATTGCAGAACAGCACTGATACTACTTAGCACTAAATATTTTTACTTATTTTTTTCACACTATATTTTATTTGACAATGTATGTGGTTACAGTTTGGTGGGCTGTGGAAAGATCTCAGCACTTTCCAAAGGCAAACAACAACAACATTGTTTGGAAGAAAAGGAAAGCATTGATTTTAGCTATGAATGTTGTTCAACTTTTTGCAATACAGGATTCTTAATACACGGGATGTTCTCTTAAAACCACATCCTCTGCAAACTAAATCCAGTGCTGAACATTGGGAAACAGAAGTCACTGATAATAAAATTCCTTTCTTAAAATGAGAAGTTTACAAAGCTATGTAAATACCATGGACTAGATGAAGACAGAAGTCAGGGCAATGAGTTCATGCATAAGCTGACAGGAGGACTTACCCCAGCTGCAATAATGTAATCCCAAAAAGCAGTATTCATGACTGTGAATGGACATCCAAAAACTTATTCTGCTGATGGAAATAATGAATAACCTGGAGTTTTTACCTTTGTGGCTCAGAGAGAAGTCAGACCTTATTTTACCCACATGCATAGATTTTCCACCCCCCCCACACACACCCTATAACCACAAACAGGTTCTTTCCATAGTATCTGAATGTATATTCACAATACTTCATGAATTTGGCAACATTAGCTTCATGTTTCCTTCCCTGGAAAGCATTTGAGTAACCCAGACTCTGACCACAAACAATACAGAGTGGCTGTGTTAACCTAGGCAGTTCTAACTTTATTTCATCTCAGCGTAACTACTTTTTCTGCTGATGAATTAAATAGCAAAATGTTGTTTCAGGTTGTGTTTTAAGGTTGTGCCCTGGAGAGAAATTAAAGAATCAGCTTAGTCAACACAGCTTCATTTCCTAGCCTACATTTGATTGAATATGATCTGTCCACAGTGTTTCAGAGCAAAGATGGTAGGTGATATATAATAACTAAACAGACAGAATTACACTGAGGCAGTTAGTTTGGGGAACAGAAGAAACATTATGGGTGTTTATTGATGTTGCTATCAGGCTGTTCTAAAGGAACCTTATATGAAGTATGTCATCAATAAGAGCAGAGTCAATTACTCATTGTTATTAATATAAGCAGAAAAAACAATCACTTGTGGAAAGATCATTTTAAATATTTATTTGATCATCAAGTTTTGCACCAAAAGTATCCTAACATTAATTTACTTTCTCCACACTAGTTTTCATGCCATTTTCATCTTACATATTAATACCTAAAAGTGGTTATTTCAAGAAATATAAGTCATCCTATCATTAAGAAGTCAAACAACAATAAATGTTGGCAAGGATGTGGGGAAATAGGAACTCTTCTGTACTGTTGGTGGGAGTGCAAACTACTTCAACCACTATGGAAGTCAGTGTGGAGATTCCTCAGAAAACTGGTAATGGATATACCATATGATCTGGCTATACCAGTATTTGGTATCATTCCAAAGGGATTGAAACCAGAAAACCACAGTAATATATGCATACCCATGTTCATAGCAGCAAAATTCACAATAGCCAAATTATGAAATCAACCTAGAGGTCCATCAACAGACGAATGGACTACAAAATTATGGGAAATACACACAATGGAATTCTACTCAGCAATAAAAAAAAACAAAATAATATCATTTACAATAAAATGAAGGACCTGGAGAACATTAAGTGAGATTAGTAAATCACAGAAGGAGAAGGGTCATATGTTTTCTCTAATATGCGTAAGCTAAGGAGTAATGGGGATACCAAAAGGACTCCGGACAATGGTGGAGAGGCCTCAGTGGAGCCAGGGAAGTGGTCTAAGGGAAGGGGAAGGGCAAGAATGAAGTTCATCAATGGATTTACTACCATTGACCATGTGTACATATGAGAATATACCAAGTCAATCTCAGTACTCTGTACTGGGGGTGGGGGAGATGGGGGGACATCAAAAGCTGTGGGCATGTATGTTACTGTCAAATTGATGTTCATTGTGATGTGAGACTATAATGCACCAATAAAAGCACATTTTAAAAAAGAAATTTAGGCGCTGGGCGTGGTGGCGCATGCTTGTAATCCCAGTACTTTGGGAGGTAGAGAACGGAGGATCTGGGTTCGCAGCCAGCCTCAGCTCTCTCTCTCTCTCTGCCTGTCTCTCCCTCTCTCTCTTTCTACTTAGTGAGGCCCTCCGCAACTTCTTGAGACCTGGTTTCAAAATAAAGTATAAAAAATAGGGCCGGGGGTGTAGTTCGGAGGTAGAACCCCTCTGGGTTCAATCCCCAGTACCACAAAAAAAAGAAAGAAATTTAAGTCATCCTAAAAATACTGATTATCTGTAAAAAAAAAAAGACCAAAAGAATAACTAACCAAATGAGAGCAGTCAACCCACAGAATTATTAGACATCATAATAAATTGCTGTTCTGAGCCACCAAATTTTGAGGTGAATTACTAAATAACAACACACACACACACACACACACACACACACATAGTATAAAAATAAAGTTTGAAATTTGTTCAAACTTTTTGTGTGTGTGTGTGTGGTACCGGGGATTGAACGCAGGGGCGTTCTACCTCCGCGCTACGCCCCCGGCCCTATTTTTTATACTTTTATTTTGAAACCGGGTCTCACGAAGTTGCAGAGGGCCTCACTAAGGAGAGAGAGAGAGAGAGAGAGAGAGAGAGAGAGAGAAAGAGAGAGAGAGAGCTGAGGCTGGCCGCGAACCCGGATCCTCCGGTCTCCGCCTCCCAAAGTACTGGGATTACAAGCGTGCCCCACCACGCCCAGCCTCAAACTTTTTCATCTTTTCCACATTGATACCAAGGTGAAACCAAAAATATCACAGCTCAGTCTTCCATGAAATATTGATGGAAAAATCACATACATTCTTATGCATACACACATGCACATACATTCACATTCATGAAAACACACAGAAGATTATCAAATAGAAGTAAGTTTATCAAAGAATAATAAATACAAATGAGAAATTCATACCTTCGAAGCAAGGATAGAGCAATGCTAAGCATGCAATGAAGAGCTTAGTAATCCAGCATTTTCATAAATAATCAGAGGGGGATACACTAGAACAACCTTCAAGAAGGCAATATACCAATAGCAAATTTTAACACACATATGCTTTTTTATCTAGTAATTCCATTATTAGGTATTTATCTGATGAAAATACTGAAATAGAAATATTGACTGATATCCTGTAGTATACAAATAGACTATTGATTGTAGCATTGTATGTAATAGCTAAAGATTGAAAAATAAAATCTAAAAACTCATAAATAAAAAAATGGTTACATGACTTATAGAAAGAAGTGTACATTGTGCAAAAGTTTAACGTATGAATTAAATAAGTACTTAATATCTTTAAAATGGATTAACTAGGGGAAATGACTGTATGGTATAAACAGTGAGAAATAAAATGAATACTTAATACTATCTGCAGTAAATATGCCTTTGCCTTTTCTTGAACACAAATATAAAATTTTAAGGATGTATGGGAACCATTTAAGCCATTAAAATAATTAACTTTGGTAAACAGAACAGGGAAAGAGGAGAGAAAAGATATAAATTTACCATTCACATTATAAATGTCTATCCATTTTTATTGTTATATATACATTATTTTATTTTTAAATATATATAAAATAATATATACATATATTCCATATTTGTGCATTGACCTAAGCACTTTCATATATATATATATATATATATATATATATATATATCACCTTCCCACATATATCACAATGTTTTTTTAATAAATATCCAGAGCCAGGCATGATGCTGCAAGTACATTCCCAGTACTTGGGAGGCTGAGACAGGAGGGCCATAGATTCGAAGCCAGCCTTAGAGACTTACTGGGTTCAATCCTCAGTAAACACACACACATACACACACACACACACACACACACACACACACACACACATACACACACTCCCTCTCTCTCAAAAAAATCCGTATTTATTAACTGTCTCTTTTTTTGTTTTATACTTTTATTGGTGCATTGTAATTATACATCATAGTGAGATTCAAAGTGACACAAATGTACAGGCACACATCACTCAGTGTATTTCCCTTCATTAACTGCATATTTTCAAAATAACAATTTCACTTCTGGGAGTGTAATATAAGGCTTCAAACTACAGTTGTGTCATTTAGTGAGTGGGGAACCAATCAGGCATAAATATTCAATAAATAGAATAGGGGTAAAAGATCAAAATTTGACCTGTATAGAAATGGTAAGCACTGCACTGGTTAATTTCTTATGTATACATGTATGTTTGCGGGCATAGATTGTGACAAATACTCATATCTTCATGGGTTTCCCCCTTCAACAACGAGCCATCAGCTGGCCCAGAGTATGCAGCTACTTTGCCACAGGTCATGGTTGTTGACCTGGTAATTTGTCCTATTTGCTTTACATATTTCAATGTTGTGTACTTGGGACTGGGCACCTACAATCCCAACAATGAGAAAAAGCTAAGTGATTTACAAAATCATAATTTGGGGATCTCATAAATAGATGAAGTCACAAAGACACTGTAATCCCCGAGGTAACAGGACCCTCTGAGGAGCAGTAAAACACAATTTCATTTTGTGCACAGCAAGGCAGGAAGAGTCAGACTACCTTTATAAAGGTAGTTAAGATGACAACTGAAGATTTTAACAATTACTCAAGGTCAGTGTGGGCCAGTGTGACAGTTTAAAGTACTTGGAAACCCAAGGTGCAAGGGGATGTTTTATTGATACAAAGGGATTTCTCACAGGCCTCCCTGGTGTCATCACAGAAATTCAGAGGCCAGGCAGGAAACATTCGAACACTATCTAGTGTGTGGACTTTCAGAATGGACCTGAGGGAGCAGCAGCAGCACGAAGTCTAAGTTGATCAGCTGGCACTGCAGAAAGGACCCACACCTACCGGCTTCATAGAACCTTCTCTGATACTTGACACATCCATCCTGTTGGGGAAGCACAGAGTCTCTCACTCACCAGGACTTCTAGGACTTTTCCTGACACCAGGAAAGCTCAGATGCTACCACACGAGGTCTAAATTAACATGGGCAAAAGCCTTCAGCCACAGAAAGCAAGCGGGGCTGAGTTCTTAAACATGCTCAGGATCCTGCACTGGTACAAGCACAGGTCATTGTCACCGGCAGGAGAGAAGGGCTCTGGGAACATCCTTGAATAAGGGGTAAGTGTTGTTGGGGAAGGAGCAGGAATGCTGAGAAAGTAACATCATGACACTTTACTTGAAATTTTATAGTAATATTTGAAAGTACACTCATAAATTCAAGATCTATATTTTAAACTCTAAAGCAGTTTCTCAACCTTAGCACTACTAACATTATGAGCCAGAGACGCCTTTTATATGAAGGCTGCCCTATGCATTATAGGGTGTTTATTAGGATCCCTGGTCACTGTAGATACCGGCAGCATCCCCCAGTTGTGACAACAAAAAACTGTCTAAATGTAATATTTCCAAACATTCCCTAGGTATGGGAGGATAGTGGTGGCAAAACCACCACAGGCTGAAAGCCACGGGGCTACATCAAAGATGATAGATAGATAGATAGATAGATAGATGGTTAATAGATAAATCTGAATGTTTAAAATAAATCAAAATTTACAGAAGCAGGAAAGGGATAAAGGAACAAAGAATGGATGGGTTAAATACAAAACAAGTAGCAATATATACATTTAAACTATCTAAGTACCACAAATAAAAGTTGAAATTGCCTTCTCACTTCATCTGAAAGCCCGTCTCAACTTTGCATCGGCTGTCTCAGACACCAGTGAAGGTGGAGTGATGCTTCACCTCATTCCCGAGTTCTTTGTTCCTCCCTCTATAGATTCTCATCCTGAAGGAACCACCTCCAGTTATCCCACTTTTTCAGATAGATCACTTAACTACTAAACATTCAAGACCCAGTCTTCCCTATCAAAAAATCATTTCTTGTGTGTTTTGTTAATATGTGTTTTACTAACTCCAGGTTCTCTCTTTAAGATAAATTCTGACATTTCATTATCTACTTTTCCACAGGCTCCAAATACAGGTTCATGAGGGCATGGATCTTGGTATATTTTGCTCAAAAATTATGTTCAAATTGTTAAAAAAAAACAGTACCTGGGACAGTGCTTGGAACATAGAACTCTAAGAAAAATATTTGTTGAATAAATATGTAAGTGTGTAATTGAAATGGCACTTTATATAGGTGTTTATTTCCTATTGAAATTTTCTAAAATCTGCTGCTTTCCTTATATTTCCCCTCCTTTTTATATTTTTTATTATTTTATTCCCAATGCATACGAAACAAGAATCAATTGGCATGTATTTTGAGTACAAATTAATATCTCCAAAATAATTATAATTGCCAAGAAAAAACTTGTAAGTTAAAAAAATCAGTAAACAATTTTCCTGCCACCCAAGAGACTAAAATTTATAGAATATAAAAAATACCCAGAATACATCTAGAGAACAGCTACAAATCAATTTGTTAGTAGAGAACAATCTATTGTAACAATGAAAGACATGATATAAGTGGTATAAGGAGTGAATCCAGGGAGAATTCCTAGGAAAAAGTTATTTTTTTAATAAACTGTTGTGACACAGATTGTCAGTTCAGACAAGGAAGGCCATTCTCTATAGATTAAAAAGCTGACAGTAAACATAAGAAAACTCAAGCAGATTTTGTCAGAATGGAGAAAACATTGGGAATTAAAAACAAAAGAGAAAATATGGAGGCATAAGAAAAATGATAGAACTTGAATGTCAATGTGAGAACATGAGGAAATTTACCACAAATCCATATATATGGAAATAGAATTTAGAATTAAATTAATAATACCTTCTGAAATGTGTTTAGTAAATATTGTTAGGATTCTCCTTAAACATATGTATCACTGGGAGTACTGAGTCAATTCATTTATATACCGTTATACTCCACAAAATAGCAACAATAAATAAAATATAAATAGTGAAATCCCCCACAGAAAGCATGGCTTAAAACTATGATAATTATCTCTATAAACAAAAATGTAACAAAATCATGCACTTCTGCGCCCAGGCATCCTGGTCTCAGGCTCAGACAAGCAGTGGCAGATGGGAATTCAGTTCCTGCTAGGTGATAGATTCTAAAGTCCTGCATACAGGAAACATGTCAGGTTTAAGAATTCTCTCTTGAACCTTTTGGGTTCAAGTCTCAGCTTCAACACTGGAGGCAACCCTGAGTAAAATGGGGATGATAATAATTATCTCATAAAATTACGGGAGGATAGATCGAGTTAACTCATAGAGCATTCAAAAGAGTGCTACAGAGTCCACAGAGTCCATAAGTGTATTAGAGACCATCCCTCTCAGCCTTTTAAAGATTCAACTCTAAACTGGGGATGGTGGCACATGCCTGTAATCTCAGTCTGTAGAGGTTGAGACAAAAGGATCACAGGTTCAAGGCCAGTCTAGCAATTTAGAGAAATACTGTTTCAAAATAAAAATTTAAAAAAAATTCTGGGCTTGTAGCTTGGAGGTAGAATGCCCCTGGGTTCAATGCCCAGTGCCAAACAAGGAAATAAAGGTTCAACTCGAGCATTTCTCTACTTTCTTTGCATCAAGTGTTTGCCTCCTGCTGAATCATTCCTAGTGACATTGTGCAGGACTGATCTTTCTATTCCTATAGGTTCCTCCTCCAATCTTTGTTGTAGCTTTTGTAGCAAAACTTGAGGGGTGCTATGTTAATATTTCCAACATCTATTTTTATTATCTTTTAAACTCACTTCAAGTACTTTTTTATACCCGAAACACTTCAAAGAAACTACTTTGGTCAAGATCACTGATGGCTTCCTCATTGCTCTGTTCTAAAGTCACTTTTCAAACTGAACCCTACCTGCAGCATTTGATATAGTTGATTTTTTTCCTATCTTTTTAAAATTCTGATCTTTTCCCATACACACTACTGTACTTATTAGGCTTATCATTTATTATCTGATTCCCTCACTAAAATGTAAGCTTCGCAAGGAGAGCAATCTGTCTGTATTTTGTTCCAAATGTAGCTAAGTGCAAAGAACAAAACCAGGCTAAATAGTTAATGGTCAAAATTTTGGAAGCATGTCCACTAACTGAAGTTCATAAATTGATCATAGATGTCCAATATGAGTTTAACTCAAATAAAAAACGCTAGTCAAAATAGTAAGATAAGAAAGAGATAATAAATGGTATGTTACTTAGAAATAAATCTACAAATGTGTTATAATTTTCACAAGCACTTACCTAGGAAAGTCTAACTTTAAACTTTCTAACAAAAGAATAAATCAATATTGTTAGACATAAGTTTAATCTTAAAATAGTGTTCTCATATCCTGGTGATGACCATATAAGAAATGTAATACAAAAAGAAATTCTATTTACAATTTCAAAAAGGAAAGTAAAAGATAAACCTGTAAAGAACAAAAGTAGCAGAAGTGGAAGAATCTACAAGGAAAATTACTAAATAATATTGAAAGACACTTAAAATACTGGAGTAAACTAAAATATGTTTGTAGATGGAAATCACAATGTTATACACTTTTTAATTGACCCCTAATCATTATGTACACTCAAATCACAATAAAAATCTCAATTTATTGAGTATATGAGTTTGTGTATGTTTGTGATAGACTATAAATTTGTATGAAAGAACAAAGTGCACAATGGCCAATATTTCTTTTTAATCAGATTGTGCAAAGAATCAAGAATAAAAAATAGAGCAATGGTAAAGGACATATATAAAATAGAAACTAAAATCAAGCCCATATACAGATGAAATAAACGGCATCATGATATAGGATTAGCCACATGAAAAAGAAATCCTTCTCACACAAACCCAAAATCAAATTCCAATGGAATTAAGGAGACAAAAGTGGGGTAAAAAAAAGTTACTTCAAGCCGGGCGTGGTGGCGCACGCTTGTAATCCCAGTACTTTGGGAGGCGGAGACCGGAGGATCCGGGTTCGCGGTCAACCTCAGCGCACATGCACGCACGCGCGATCGACGATCTCTCTCTCTCTCTCTCTCTCTCTACCTAGTGAGGCCCTCCACAACTTCGTGAGACCTGGTTTCAAAAATAAAGTATTAAAAAATAGGGCTGGGGGTGTAGCGTGGAGGTAGAACGCCCCTGTGTTCAATCCCTGGTACCGCAAAAAAAAAAAAAAGAATTAAAAAAGTTACTTCAAAGCTTTTGAAAGACTTTATGAGAAATTTTCTTCATAAATTCATAATAGAGGATTTCCTAAAAATAAAAGTTTAGAAACACTGAATGTGTTGATAAGTTGGATCTCCATAAAAATTAAAGTCAAATTAAAATTTTTATGAATAAAAATGATATCTTAAGATATAGTTCACTCACAGGCACAAAAGTCATATATGTTTATTCACTGATGCGTCATTTATAATGGTGAAAAACCATAAACAGCATAATTATCTATCCACAGAGGAATGGAATTTTTAAAATGTGATATTCTACCAGCAAAACACTTCAGAGCAGTTAAACTGAATGAGAAGGTATCTGTGATGGTTGGTTTTATGTGTCAACTTAATTGGGCCATGTGGATGCCCAGACATTTGGTCAAACATTATTCTTTTTGTGTTTTTGAGGGTGTCTCTGGCTATGATTAACAACTGAATCAGTAGACTGACTAAACAGATTGGCCTCACTCCTATGAATGGGTCCATCCAATTAGCTAAAGGGGGATCCAAAACAGAAAAGAATAAGAAATAATCTCTGATCTTGATTCTGTTAATATATTAGAGACATCTAAGACCATGTGCATACACAAATTGCTCTAATACAATCCAGAGTAAGACTGAGTCAAGAAGAAAAGTAAAATTTCAGTTATTTACCTTTAACAAAAACTAGAGATAAGACCTGAGATTCCATCTTACTCCAGTTTGAATGGCAATGATCAGAAATATAAATAATAATAAATGCTGGCAAGGATATGGGGAAATAGGAATGCTATTTTACTGTTGGTGGGACTGCAAACTAGTATAGTCACTTTGGAAATCAGTGTGGAGGTTTCTCCAAAGATTGGAAATGGAACTACCATATGACCCAGCGAAAGCACTCCTGGGGATCTTCCCCCCCCAAAATGAAATCAGAATATTATAATCATACTAGCATACCCATGTTCATAGCAGCACAATTTACAACAGCCAAATTATGGAACCAGCCTAGATGTCCATCAACGGATGAATGGATTACAAAACTGGTATATACACACAATGGAATTTCACTCACCTATAAAGAAGAAAAAAATCACACCATTTGCAGGCAAATGGATGGAACTTGAGAATATCATACTGAGTAAGCTAGTCCCAAACAACGAGTAGATGTATGTTCTCTCTTATATGTGGAAGCGAGAGAGATATTCAGAAATAAGGGCAACAGCAGATAGATGAGGAGAGACGCTAGGGGAATGACTGAGGGGGATTAGGGAAGGAGGGGGAACAAAGTCATAAAGAGAAGTAGTAGAAATAATGTTGTGAATGTATACAAAATTGCCAATTCCAATCTCAAAGATTTGTGAGGTGAGGGTGAGGGAGGGGGGACCCAGTGGGGAGGACAACAAGAGTTGTGTGCATGTATTTTTCTGATATTCTATACCCCAATACGATGTAAAATTACAATGCACCCAATTTAAAAAAAATGAACATGTTTTCAGAGATAGCACCATTTAATATCATTGAAAGTTTAATAGAAGTTCCACAGAAATATTGGGAGGAAAGTATATTCCAGAAGTGAAAAACAAGAACAAATGGATATGAGAAAATGTTGACCAAACATTTCTGATGACCAAAAATTTCCAAGTGGCTGTAAATTGTGGGTCCAGGAAAAGAAATGGGGTTGAAGGAAGTGAAATAAATATATATATGAACATGTATAAACTTACATAACTAAAAATGCAGTTCAAATATTTACTGAATTTTCTTGAAGAATATAAAATAGTTCAGATTTAAAACTTCCAAAAATTCCTTTCTCTCTCTCTTTCTTCTATTGCCTATCTGTACATACACCATAGTTTTTCTCAAGCATCTCTTTCTTCCCTTTTTTCAACTCCCCAGATCACTCTTTTAAAACAAGCCTGCCGCCAGGCGTGGTAGCACATGCTTATAATCCCAGTACTTGGGAGGCCAAGACAGGAGGATCACAGGTTCGTGGCCAGCCTCAGCTACTTAGTGAGGCCCTCTGCAACTTAGTGAGAACCTGTTTCAAAAACAAAGAATAAAAATAGGGCTAGGTGTGTAGCTCAGAGGTAGAATGACCTTGGGTTCAATACCCAGTACTACAAAAATAAATAAATAATTGAATAAACAAACAAATAAATAAATAAAGCAAGCCTGCCTTGTTTCATTCAGCATTCTCAATTCCTTTTTCTTTCCCCTACCTATTAACCAGCATTGTATTAATTGAAGGGAAAAAGAAAAAGAGAAAAAACAAAACAACCCACAAACCCAGCTTCTGACAACCAGCAAGAAAAACCCATTTTCTTTATAATGTGGTGGGAGAGGGGGAATTAAATCTTTACAATTATCATATAGCCTTCTAACCTTTTCACACAGAAACTTATCATAAATTCGGCAGAAAATGAGATATTAAACATTTTTGTGTAGACAGTGGTAAAATCAGAGTTACAAATTAGAAGGACTAATCTGTTACTACATGGATGCATTACAGCAGAGCATGATGAAATATAATTGAAATAGGTGGGGAGTTCTTAGAACACCAGAGTGAAGGACTGGATTAGTTTGCAGGCAGTGAAATAGCTATGAGAGCAGCAGTGTGTTAGACATTGGAGGAGTAGATGCGGCAATTGAGCAGATGCTGAGCAGTTCCAAGGTTCAACAAATACAGTGGTTAAAAATTTGGATAAGTATGGAACAGAAATAGTCATTAGCTAATCATTCAACCTGGATATCAAATAATTACTTCAAACCAGGAAGATTTTTCTACATATGTATGCATTGATATGCATGTTCATGTATGTGTGCATTATTTTGTTAGTGGTCCACATATTAACCTTCTCAACACATTTCATCCTTCAACTCCAAAAACATTCTTCTGACATGCTTCCAAGCTCCTTTTCCAATCTGTTGTGGTATATTTTTCTTCTGTTTGACCCATATATTAATGTACCTTAGGAATTTACCCTAAATGTTTGTATCTAATTACCCTATACATTCTCTCTTAGCACACTCAAATAATATGCTAATAACCCAAACACATTTATATGAAGTCCATATACCTTTACTATACTCCAGAACTATATATAAAAACACATAATATCATCCTATTTATATATCTTCAATGTCCTTCAAACTCAACAAGATTAGAACTAAACTTACTACCTTATCTAAAGTAAAACTTGTTTTACAACTACCTTTTCCTGTACCATTCATCTGATCATCAACTATCAATACCACCTAAAAATTATTTTTCAGAATATTACTTTTCTCACCTTTCCCAATTCCCTGTACTAGTCCAAGCCACTATCATTTCTCCAAATGAGTCTACTCTTCTCTTGGTCCTTCCCAATTTTTTTAATTCATTTCAGAAATACATTTTTGAAATATGTATAAATTGGATCTGTCACTCACTGTTGGAAATCTTTCAATGGATTATGATGAATAAATAAGATAAAGGTCAAAATCCCATCTGCATACAAGAGGTTCTGCATTCCCCAAACCTGTCTTTTTCAATAATAAAGAATCCCCTGCATTTTTACCAGAAGAGGCCTTGTATGAACTGTCATACTAGATTCACTTTATTCTGTTTTTATCGTATACTTCAAATTATTAAAGAATTTCCCTTCTGATTTCTAGTTCAATGTTTGTATGAACTGTCATACTAGATTCACTTTATTCTGTTTTTATCGTATACTTCAAATTATTAAAGAATTTCCCTTCTGATTTCTAGTTCACTAAACTATAAGATCAACTACCATTTGTTCACTATTATATCCCCAGGCTCAACAGAGTGTTTGAAATACAGTTGACCTAAAATTACTTACTTATTTACTTAATTAATATTGTGTGGTTGTTGAACTTACTCATTTAATTTAGATGCAGTACCTTTTTGCTAATCTGCTAATGTTAACAAATAAAAACACCCATCTACAGTTGCTTCTGGTTTTACTTTTGTTTTCATATAATTTGATTAATTGAGCTAAGATAAATGAACAATGTGTAACTTTATACTCAAGAATTTCCCTGTTGTTAACTCCATGGTTCGGAGTGGTAATTTATTTTATTATTTCTTAAAACCAGAGCAAAGAGGTGTTTACTTCATTTTGAATACAGGCAAACCGAGTTACAAAGAGCCTGCTTAGTCAACCTGTTCTCCAGCTCTGACTCTGACCGATAACAGGCTAGAGTCAGGATTAGCAAAGAAGAGTTTTGAATAATACATATCAAAGCATTCTAGTCTCAAGTGTCACTAAACAAGGTACACTGATGAACATTTTTGAGGTACCATTAATAATCCTATCATATGCTTGTGCCATTTAGAAGGATACAGCAATTCAATGATTCACCACGCCCACAACTAATCTTTCATTTCCAATGCTATTTACTCTGAGGAGAATATTAATTAAATCAGTTATATAGAGATATAGTCTCATCAAGTGCAAAAGCAAACACTTGAAGCGCTCTCATCAAGACTGATATTAATATCAGGTTCATCTACAAAATCCCATGAGTACCTGAAGAATACATATTTTAGGTTTTGAAAACATTGGGTTCCAACATTTCAATTTATTCAAGTATTTTGTTTCATTTCCATAATTTGTTTTTATGCACTGCTTTTTCATTTTTTAAAATGGGAGTGAGTTGAAATTAATTGCTCACTTGCATGAGTTCTAATAATTATAAAATTCTCACATGGTTTATAAAGCACACTTCATTTTAAGAGAGGTTTCTGAGTAAGAAAAACCAACTTTAATATGCTTTTATGTATGAATGCCCATTTGGTGAAAAAAACTTTTGGCTCATTATAATAAAGTTTTATATTTTTCCATTACAATATCCTAAATAGAGTTTACTTTCAATTTTATTTCAATGCTCAAACAGCCATAGAGGCCACATACCATGGTCTTCAGGAAATTATATACCTGGTAGAGGCCCAACCTCTACCAAAGTTATTTGCGACTAAGTGTCAGAGCACAACTCTAGTTCTGCCCCACAGACAAAAGAGCAATTCTCTCTGTTCTGATCCAAGACTTTACCATTTCTTATTACAGAATTTAAGCTTTTTTAAGAGGTAGTTATAAGTTATTTTCTAGAGGAATTCCCATCTCCATCTAGAAGATAAGATCTACGAATCCAGACAGCCATACTACTTGACACTATTTTCTCTGTCTGGCTTTAAAAACATTAAATAACATTGCATGTAGCACATCAATAACAGTATTAAGTAACATTGCATCATCAAATAGTATTGCATGTGGTATATCAATAGAACAGTACAAATGGCTTCATGATGGCTTCAATCCAGGCTAAAAGTCCTTTTTCTAACATGGGATGAAGACAGTACCAGTTTTAAATGTCCTTTGTAGTGATCTGTTCTTCCAGCAAGTAAATGTTGGGAAGTAAAAATAGAAACAAAACTAAAAAACAATATCCAAGGACAAATTATAGTTTTCAGTCTTGGTGTAACATAAATCCAGATTCGGGAAAAAAAATTCACTTCTCTATCTCAGTAGGGACACAGATTTGCATAAGATAAACCTAACTTTTATCATTCAACAGAACACATCATGGCTTGAACAGCTGCATTTTAATTACCTGTCTTCTTTGGGGTTACTCTATAAAGAGAGGGTAGATACTTGTTTTATATGTACATGAGAGACAGAGCAAACCAGCAGTAAGCTTCCTAGCCAATGTAAACAAACACAAAGTCCAATTTCTGCCCCCACACACAGAAATTCCAAGCAAACCTCAAAACAACTGTTTTTTAAGTTTTAGCATTTTAAAACTAAAATTTCACTACACACACTCATTCACACGCGCACACACACACACACACACACACACACACACACACACACAACACACATACACAATTCCCAAAACCCAATAGTCAGTGAATCCCTGCTTATTTTCTGAGGAAAACTGACATACTGTAAACTTTCTCCAACTTCTATTACTTTCCTTCCTGACTACTTCTAATTAACCTCCTTCCTCTTAAATCTTGTAAATCATTAAGCAATTAATCATGCAATGCCCTGGAAAATCTTTTCTATTGTCTGGAGTGCTCCCTTTAATCACACCTTCTTCTCTTATCTCCCCAACTCAATTGTATACTTGGAGGATACAATTGTGGAGGGGGGCAGATTTTTGTGTCTTTCAAATTACCTTGAACTGTATCTCCACACTCAATAGGTGATCAACAAATATATGTTTATCTTATTCTATGAACATGTTCAGAATAATATGTTCTCTATTGTCTTTTATTAACCCCATCATGTCATCTGCAAATTGTCTTCATTGTGATACCACAGATTACATTTGTTATCTCAGAGAAGACGGTCACCTTATCTCCTAAATTAGAAAGGACACCAAATTCTGTATCTCCTTCTTTCATATTGTCCAGCTAATTATCCAACAAGTTGTCTAAAATTTTATCTGTGAAACTATGCCTCTCTCTTCAGTTTATCTGTTTCCCTTAGAGCTTAGGCCTCACCAAGAATATTCTAAGGACTGACTAATAATTCTCTATGCCTCTAGACAATGAACATGACTGCTCATTATCTCTACCAACCCAACAACATATTGTTGAACACAAAATTTCTTTTTTACTCTCTTGTTTGAAAAATCCCAATGTTTTCTTATTATGACATTACTTTGACATCAAAGATCTTCACATTCTGGTTCCATTCTTCCTCTTCAGTTTTGTCCCCATCAAATTATTTTACACACACACTGCATTCTGACACACTGAACATTTTACTTTCCCTTGGATACAGAAATTACTTTGTACTTATATGTTTTGGCATAAACAAAAGCATGTCAGCACATTTTATTCCTGAGAAAACCCATTAGTCCTTTAAATTATAGGTAAATATTACCTCCACTGTGAGTTGATTGATGGCTCTTCCAGGTAGAATTATGAAAAACACTCTAATTTTTATTTTCATATAACTTTCTTCATGTCTCTGCTATAGTACTCATAATATTTATTGTTTTTATTTGCAGGTATCTATATATATGAAAATGTTTGCTATATTTATTTGAAAAAGGATTGGTATTCAGAATACATAAAGAATACCCAAATCTTAATAACAAAAAAACTGCAACAAAAATGGGCAAAAGATTTAGAAACTTGAATAAAGAAAAGACATAAATGAGTACAACACATTTTTCAACATAGCTAGCTATCAGGGAAATGCAATTAATTACAACCACCATGAGATACCACAGCAGATGTTACATAATGTCTCAAATATAAGACCCAAGAATACAAAGTGCTGGCGAAAATGGACAGTAACTTGAACTTTCATATACTGCTAGTAGCAATACAAAATGGTATAGTCACTTTGTAAAACAACTTGGCATATTCTTTTCTAGTTAAACATATATTTATCAGACAAGTTAACAACTCATTCCCAGATGTTTAACCAATAGAAAATGAAGATAGAACTATACCCAAACTCATACATAAAAGGTTATAGCAGCTGTATTGGTCATCTCAGACTACCATACAAAAGGCTATAGACCAAGTGGCTTAAATAATCAAAATTTATTTTCTCACAGTCTGGAGGCTGAAGGTTCAGTATTTACTTTCAGGCAGACTCAGCCTCTGGCACAAGATGCAGCTCTTCCTGACCTGTAGACAGCTGTCTTCTTACTATATTTTCCCATGGACTTTTCTAGATATAAGCACATAGAATAGGAAATCAGTGCTTTCTACTAAGGACACTAATCCTATCGGATCAGGGTTCCAACCTTATGATCTTATTTAACCTGAATTATTACCTTAGAGTCCCTGCCTTCAAATACAGCCACAATGGGCTTACAAATACAAATTTTGAGAGGACACAACTATTGTCTATAATATTTCACTACTGTCTCCCTCAAAATGTATGATCTTCTCACATGTAAAATGACATTCCTTCCATCCTAACAGGTCCAAAAATCTTAATTCCAGCATTAACTCTTAAGTGTAAAGTCCAAAGTTTCATATAAATATTATCTAAGTCAGATATGGATGAAGCTCAAGGTATGAGGCGAAGTTGCTATCCAACTGTGAACCTTTGAAAACAGATAAGTTAAGTGCTTCCAAATTATAAGGTGGGAAAAATACAGGACAGATACTTTCACTCCAAAAGGGAGAGATTAGAGGGATGGAAGGAAGGAGGGTGTGATGAGTTGAGGCAATTCAAATCCTAACAAGGCAAATTCCATTAGATATTAAGGTTTTAAAATAACTCCCTTGGATTCATGTTTTTTCCCTGAGGACCTGCAGTGGCAGATGCACAGGATGCCCCTGCCTTAGGGGGCTCTGTGGCGGCTCCACCCGTGCAGCTGTCTGTGGTAGTTGCCTAGCCTGCTGAAACTGAGGAAGGTGATCCACTCTCTAAAACAAAGAGTGTATACACATCCTGGGCCTGCAGTGCAAGTAGTATCCCTAATGATCTCTAAATCACTTTTAGGGTCATTCATTTGCTTTCTTGAAAAATAAGGCATGTTTGCAAACCAATATCTCTACCATCTCACCCTCTGAAATCAAAGAAATCTGGCAGCTTTCCTTTATTTCATCTCATATTCTCTGTGGCCCTTTGGTTCAAACCAGCAGTTTCTGACTCATTCCTTTTCCTGAATTTTCCTGAGGTGGCTAATTGAGTCTATGTAACACACCCATGATCCCTTTATCAAATTATTTTTTATTTATACCTTCATTGTTCTCATCAGAACATGCTTCCTCAGTTTTTGCAATATAGGTAGGCTGAGAATTTCTCAAATCTTCAAGTTCCTGTTTCTCTTTAACAATTTATCTCTCCTCTCAACTTTAATATATCCCTCTCCCTTGCATTTTACTAAAAAGAGGAAGAAGTCCGGGCATGGTGGTGCACTCTTGTAATTCCAGTACTTTGGGAGGTGGAGACCGGAGGATCCAGGTTCGCAGCCAGCCTCAGCTCTCTCTCTCTCTCTCTCTCTCTCTCTCTCCCTGTCTCTCTCTCTCTCTCTCTCTTTCTCTTTCTCTCTCTACCTAGTGAGGCCCTCCGCAACTTCATGAGACCTGGTTTCAAAATAAAGTATAAAAAAAAATAGGGCCGGGGGTGTAGCATGGAGGTAGAATGCCCCTGGGTTCAATCCCCGGTACCGCAAAAAAAAAAAAAAAAGAGGTCCAACACTTTGATTAGAAATATCCTCAGCTAAATTCAAATTTTCATTGTGTAAAATTTCTACCCTTTAGAAAACACTAGAACCCAGTTCAGCCAAGTTCTTTTGCACCTTAAAACAGAGACTTTCTTCCTCTTATTTCTAATAAAGTGAGACTCGTTTTCCTCTGATGCTTTTACTATCCATATTTACATCCACATCATGACAACACATCTATCTTTAAGACAATAGAAGCCTTCTCTATAACTCCCCTCTTATCTATTTTCTCACCAGAAGCACCTTTAATGTTTCTATTTCTACCAATATCCTTTTCAAATCAAACTTGCCTTTCTACTATGCACCCCAAAACTCTACCAGACTCTAGTCATCACCCAGTTCTAAAACTACATCCATGTTTTCAGGTATTTTTAAAATCAGTACCCCACTTTAGCAACTTTTTAAATAATCACCAAAATCTAGAAAATAACCAAATGGTCTTCAACTGGTGGAAGAATAAAAAAAATTGTAGCATACACATATAATAGAATATTTCTTTTCTTAAAAGCTTTGTGATAAATGAAATCATCCAGTCTCAAAAGGTTAGATACAATATGTCTTCTTTCCTATGACATTATGAAGAAGACACAATTATAAAAAGTTAAAACAGATTTGTTGACATCAGATACTTGGAGTTGGGGAGACTAGATTGACTATAGAGAAACACAGCAGGAAGACTGCTTCTTGGCAAGAGAAGAAAAGCAGTCAGAACTCAAGAGAAGAAAGTCAAAATGTGGTGGAATTGGATGCAGCAGAGAGAAGAGGACTGAAAAGAGCTTTATGCGTCTCATCAGGTGAGAGAAGAGTAGAGGCAGAGCCATCTTGGCAAGCTGCTGGGACTAGCAGCTCCTGGGACTCATAGCTATCAGAGACCATCTCCAGCAAAAAAGAATCAGAATCTTGTGAGCCATTGATTACAGAGAACCATCGTGAAAAGCAGTCACATTCTTCTCTCCACTCTTGAATACGTCAAGACTGCCACCCCGCAGACCAACCATCCAGACAGCCCAGTGAACTCCTGCAGCTGCCGCTGAACTCAGACGAAGAAATGAAAGGACCTTCCTGCATGGAACCCAGTGGCTGCAACCCACCTCATCAAGACCAATGAGTCAAATCACCCAGCAAACTCCTATGACTGAAGCCAAACTCATCCCTTCCTGCAGGGACCCTAGCAGCATTCATCAAGACTGGGAGTTTAGAAACCATCCCATGAGGAGCCTGCATTGCTACACGGACTTGGGTGGTGACAAACAGATCCACAGGGCAGTGAGTTTGCAAATCATTCCTGTGGAGGTGGGGGAAGGGACTACAGTCAGATACAGTGAAAATTTGAATTAGCAAACAGTCCCTAGGGACCCTTGAGGGGGCAGCACCTAGGGACAGCAGTTCACTGTGCCCCTGCTGGATCACCAGCAATCAAAATAGAACTGCCAGCAGTTCTGTTTGTGGGGTAAAATAACTCAGCCAACCATGCTTAGACTCAGAATGCTATAAACTCATGCCCGGCAGTATTTGGGCACCACAAGCATGAAATCCAGAGGCCAACAAGGTATCAGGTGATCACAGCAGCCCAGACCAACAGCAGTGCCCCTGGGGCTAAATAACTCACACACCCAAACACCAGGCTCAGATTGGTTTAATCTCTCCCTGCCAGAGCTTGGGCCCTGAAAGCAGGGAGGCCAAGGGCCAGCAGGGGTTCACATGATCATTGCTACAGGCTGGAAGAGCAACACTCTTTCTGCCAGCAGAGTTTGTGCCTGGCTATCACACATGCCAGTGACTGACAATTCTCTATGTGATCACAACCAGCAGATCAGTGGTGGTGTCCCTGAGCCCTCAAAGTTCAGTCAGCCAGGCCACAAGCTAGGAACATAGTAATTATTGGGCCTGCTGAGCTTAGGCCCAGTGGCCACGGAGGTGAGAGGTCAGTACTCTGCAGGGTTTCATGGGTTCACAATGAGCAGAACAGTGGTGGTGTCTATAGGGCATTAAATCCCAGCCAGCAGGCTGCAGGCTCTGAACAGAACATCAGTCTCTGGTCCTGCTGACTTTGGTCACAGACTGCATAGTGACCTGCAGCCAATCAGGGACTTCTATTTGTGTGCACTAAGAACTCTATCTTATTAAAGAGGTTCTCGAGGACAAACTCAAAAGTCTTATTATATGATAAAGATTTGTTGAAGCAAATATATACCCCAGCATAGGCCTTATTGTAAAGGGATAACAAATAGACATAGGACTATCACACAGAGAGGAAGAGGATGCCAAGAAACAGAAATTCAAACCTGAGAATTCTGAAAACATGAGAATGAAGTGCAACAAGGAAATAAATTCCCACAACTCAACAAGGGAGATCACCAATAGTGAGCTGCAGAAAATGCCAGAAAGAGAATTCAGAATTTTGATTTTCAATATGATCAGAGGCATCATTTCAGAAGTGAAATCAGAGAAAGTATACAGAAAATGAAACAATATATGAATAGAGAAATTAAGGTCCTAAGTAATAATCAAAAAGAATCTTTGAGCAAAATAAAGGAGTCAACAAATGAATTAAATACCTTAATAGAAACCACCTTTGGTATACTAGACCACATGAAAAATAGAGTCTCACTCTTGGAAGACAGCTCATTCTACACTGACCACACAGTCAATAATACAGACAAGACAATAAGACAACACAACCAGAACATCCAAGAACATCATATGAAATGACCTAATTTAGGAATAATAGACATTGAAGAAAGTCTAGGAGCTCAAACCAAGGGCATTAGAAACCTCTTCAGAGAAATAATAACAGAGAATTTCCCAAACATAGCAAAGAGTTAGACAGGAGACATTCAGAACACCAAGAAGACAAGATTAAAGAAAAACTTCTACAGGACATAAAATAATCAAAATGACTAACATAGAGGCCAAGGAAATCATCTTAAATGCATCTAGAACAAAAGAATGGGTGACAATCAGGGGCAATGGAATTCACAGCCCAACTCACAAAAGCCAGGAGGGACTGGTATGATGTACTGCAAATACTGAAAGAAAACAACTTCCAACCAAGACTGCTACATCTAGCAAAGTTGTCATTCAAAAATGATGGAGAACTAAAAAACCTTCCAAGACAAGCAGAAATTAAAGGAATTCATAACTACCAAGCTGGTATTAGATAAAATAAGAAATAAAACACTAAGAAGAAAACATAAATAAATACCAAAAGCAGAAACGGGGTGAATTCCACTAGATGGGCAACTAAGCAAAGAAGAAATAACACTGTATCAAAGAGAAAATATAACTCAAAATGACAGGAAATAAAAATTATCTCTCAATAACATTGAATGTCAACAATCTAAACTCCCCAATTTAAAGGAACAGCCTGGCAATGTGGATTAAAGAACATAATCCAACTATATGCTGCTTGCAAGAAATTCACCTTAGAGGCAAAGATATCCATTGATAAAAAGGTGAAAGAATGGAAAAACATATATCATGCAAGTGGAGACTGAACACAAGCAGGGGTAACAACTCTCATATCCAACAGAGCTGACATTAAGCTAAAACTTATCAGAAGAGACAAAGTGGTCACTTCTTACTAACAAAAGGAACAATTCAAAAAGAAGATTAATGATAGGAAACATTTGTGCCCCAAATATGGGCATATACACTTTTATAGAACAAACTCTTTGGGATATTAGGTCTCAAATAGATCCAACTACAAAAAATATTGGGAGTCTTCAACAAACCACTCACACCACTAAATCGATTTTCCAGGCAAAAGATACATAATGACTCTTCAGACCTAAATAATACTATAAATCAAATGGACCTAATAGACATATACAGAATATTCCACCCAACAACAGCTGAATACACATTCTTCTTAGCTACTCATGTAACCCTTTGCAAAATACACCATATTCTGGACCACAAAGCAAGTACAAACAATTAAAAAACTGTATTATTATTCCTTGCATCTTTTCAGATCATAAAGGAATGAAAGTAGAAATCAACAACAGAAAAAACAAAACAAATCACATAAATATATAGTGACTGAATGATACACTTTTGAATGAGGACTGAATCATAGAAGACATAAGGGGAGAAATAAAAAAAATCCTAGCATTAATCATAAATAGAGACACAACATACCCAAATTTATGGGACACTTTGAAGGCCATTGTAAGAGGAAAATTTATAGCACTGAGTGCCCACATACGAAAAACAGAAAGTCACCAAATAAACAACCTCATGACAAACCTCAAGGCCCTCGAAACATAAGAGCAGACTAATCCCAAAGCCAGTAGAAGGCAAAGATAATTAAAATCAAGGCAGCAAACAATGAAATTGCAAACAAAAAATACAAAAGAACAACAAAACAAAAAGCTGGTTCTTTGAAAAGATTAACAAGGTTGATAAACCCTTTGCCAACCTAAACAAAAGAAAGAGAATAAACCCAAATTATTAAAATAATAAATGAAGAAGAGATATCTCCTCAGACAGTGGGGAAATCCAGAGGATCATTAGAAACTATTTTTAAAATTTATACTCTAATAAACTGGAAAACATTGAAGAAATCAACAGATTTCTAGACACAATCAACCTAACTAAATTGCACCAAGATGATATAGAAAACCTAAACTGACCAATAGCAAGCAAAAAATAGTATCAGCAACAAAAAGCCTTCAATGAAGGAAAAGCCCAGGTCCAGATGGATCCCCAACTGAATTCTAAAAAATCATTACATAAGAACTAAACCCAATACTTCATACATTATTCCATGAAATCTAAAGAGATGGATTCCTCCCAAACTCCTTCTATGAGACCAGGATCATCTTAATACCAAAACTGAATAAAGATTCCTCAAGAAAAGAAACAAAATACTAGTATTATGCATTAAAATGTATCTAGAAAATTGAACTCCATGGCGAAGCTGATTTCACTCCAGGAATGCAAGGCTGGTTCGACATACGCAAATCAATATATGTCATTCACCACACAAAAAGAACTAAGGACAAAAATCACATGATCATATCAATAGATGCTGAAAAAGCATTTGAAAAAATCCAACACCCATTAATGTTAAAAACACTGCAGAAAATCAGAATAGAAGGAACTTATCTCAATATCATTAAGGCAATATATAATGAAACCAAAGTCAATATCATATTGAATGGAGAAAATTTTCCAGAATTCCCTTTACAATCAGAAACAAGACAAGGATGTCCACTATCAACATTCCTTTTCAATATAGTACTAGAGACTCTTGCCAGAGCAATAAGACAATAAAAGGATATCAAAGGAATTCAAATAGGAAAAGAAGAACTGAAATCATCTCTATTTGCAGATCACATGATCCTATACTTAGAAGACCCAAAAAACTTAACCAAAAGTCTTCTGGAGCTGATTAACAAATTCAGCAAAGTAACAGGATACAAAATCAATCTAAAAAAATCAGTAGCTTTGCTATATGCCAACCATGAATCTACTGAAAACGAAATAAAGAAAACAATTCCATTCTCAATAACATCAAAGACAATAAAAAGCCTAGGAATAAATCTAACCAAGGAGGTAAAAGGCCTCTACAATGAAAATTATAAAACACTAAGAAATAAATTGAAGAAGATTATAGAAGATGGAAAGATCTCCCATGCTCTTGGACAGTCAGAATAAATATTATCAAAATGGCCATTCTACCAAAAGTGATCTACAGAGTCAATGCAATCTCTATTAAAATAACATTGTCATCCTTCACAGACCTAAAAATATCATTCCTAAATTTCATATGGAGAAACAGTAGACCCAGAATAGTCAAAGCAATTTTCAACAATAAGAACTATGCAGGAGGCATCACAATTCCTGACTTCAAATTCTACCACAGAGCTATAATAATAAAAACAGCATGGTTTTGCACAAAAAGAGACACAGAGACCAATGGAACAGAAGAGAGGATACAGAAACAAATCCACACATTTATAGCCAATTGATTTTTGACAATGGTGCAAATCACATAATTGAAGAAAAGACAGCCTTTTCAAAAAATGGTGTTGGGAAAACTGGTTATCCAGATGTTGAAATATGAAATTAAACCCTTACCTCTCAGTCTGTACAAGAGTCAACTCAAGATGGATCAAAGACCCGGAAATTAGACCAGAGACTTTGAAATTACTAAAGGAGGGCATAGGTCCAACACTTCAACATATAGGCACAGTTGAAAACCTCCTCAAAAAGATCTCCAAAGTTCAGGGAATTAAAACAAGGATTAATAACTGAGATGGCATTAAACTAAAAAGTTTCTACTCATCAAAGGAAACCATCAAGAGTCTAAAGAGAAAGCCTATAGAATGAGAGCTCTTTGCAAGCTAGTCCTCTGATAGAGGAATAATATCTATAATATACAGAGTACTTATAAGATATGACACTAAAAAAACTAACAACCCAATCAATAAATGGGCAATTGTACTAAATATATACTTCACCAAAGAAGAAATACAAATGGCCAATAAATACATGAAAAATGTTCAACATCATTAGAAATCAAGGAGATGCAAGTCAAAACTACACTGAAATTCTATCTAACACTAACCAGCATGGTAATAATCAAGAACTCAAACAAAAATAAATGCTGGCGAATATTTGGGGAAATAGGTACTCTTCTAGACTGTTGGTGGAATTCCAAATTAGTACAGTCACTATGGAGATCAGTGAGAAGATTCCTCAAAAAGTGGGGAAGATATCCACCATACAATCCAGCTATACCACTCCTCGGTATCTTTATAAAGGGATTGAAATCAGAGAATTACAGTAATATATGTATATCCATGTTTATAGTATCACAGTTCACAATAGCCAAATTATGGAACCAACCTAGGTGTCCATCAACAGATGAATGGATTACAAAATTATGAGATATATACACAATGGAATTCTACTCAGCAATAAAGAACAAAATTATGTCTTTTGCAGGAAATTGGATGGACCTGGTGAACATTATTAAGTGAGATTAGCCAGTCACAGAAAGTGAAGGCTCATATGTTTTCTGTCTTATGCATAAGTTAGGGAGTAATAGGGATACCAGAAGGACTTCAGATAATGGAGGAGGAATGCCAATGGACCAAATGAGGTGGTCTGGGGGAAGGGGTGAGGGGAGAGGGATAATCAATGAAGGAATCACTTCCATTGATATTATGCACATATGTGAGAATACCAATGTCAATCTCAATATCTGCTATGGAGAAGGGGGGAGTGGGGAGAGAGCTTGAGAAAAGCCCACCAAGTGCTGCGTGCATGTATATCACTATCACTATGAACTGCATTATGATGGGAGACTACAATGCACCAATAAAAGTATAAAAATGAGACATTTTTTGTCTTATTTTTATACTTTTATACTAAAGTAGTCCTCCCTTTTCTTTTTCTGAAACTCTCTTGAAACATGTACTAATAGGGACCAAAAGAGGGAAAAAAACTCACTGTTTAAATTTAATATTAATGGTGTAAAAGCTTCTTAAAGGGAAAGCAGCCAATAGTTTAGATATGGCTATTCCTTATTCTAATAAATATATTATGATGTACTATACAAAAAATCTTAAATATCATACCAAGTCTAGCTTTGACATCCAGGAAGTAGAGTTGAACCTTTGTAAAAATAATCTGTGGGTTATTCTGTAAATTGCCAATATCTGCCATAATATTACTGTGCATAAGAAAGTTAACACCACTAATGTGCTTGTCCCAGGTATTAAAAACAAATAAATAAATAAATTATTTGCTAATAAAATAAACAGCCTTTAAGACATAGAAGCTGCTTATAGCAGTTCTGCATATCATTAGTCTATTCTTTCCAGTGGTGCCTGTACAAAATTAGTTCTATCTGGCAAGTGATTGAAAGTCTTCTATGTGTTAAAAAGCATCATGCATAATCCCAGTACTTTGGGAGGCGGAGACCGGAGGATCTGGGTTTGCGGCCAGCCTCAGCGCTCTCTCTCTCTCTCTCTCTCTCTCTCTCTCTCTTTCTCTCTCTCTCTCTCTCTCTCTCTCTCTCTCTCTCTCTACTTAGTGAGGCCCTCCGCAACTTCATGAGACCCGGTTTCAAAATAAAGGATAAAAAATAGGGCCGGGGGTGTAGCGCAGGGGTAGAACACCACTGGGTTCAATCCCCGGTACCACACACACACACAAAAAAAAGCATCATGCAGAGGAGTTCATATATAACTTGGGGCCATCAATGCCCACACTGAAATTTCTGAGATTATATAAGTCATGTAGACCTGTAGTGAATTAGAAATTGATGTACTTGTAATAAGATCTTGCCAATTTAGAAGAGAACAAGCATATAGTCCAAGCAAGGACTGATTTTTCCTTGACCTTAAATGAAACATTGTATGCTCCTTTATTCATATTTTACTATGTTCCCTCTTCAGGTACCACTGAGTATGAGTGTAGTATTTCTGAAATTTCTCCATCTTCATACTGTTTGAAATCTTTCACAGTGCAATGAACCAGAATAGAAATTCATAACTAATTTATTGCACTAACATTTATTGACTTCCTTTTAATTGCTGTCCCCTTAAGGAGTTCAGAGTCTAGCACAAAGTGTTAACAAGTAATTACAATAAATTGTGATAAATGCAACAACAGAAATTTGTACAAGGTACAGATGTGGCACCAATGCATAACTAATTCTTCTGGACTACAGCAGGCTTGCCGGTCATATCCAGATGGATGATTATTGCACATTTATATGAGTTTGCCTGGAGGACAAATGGTGAGTAGGACAGTCCAAGCAGAGGGAATAGGATGTACAAAAACAGGAGGCCAGAAAAAAAATTTTAAAAAGGCATAATGCTTGGTATTTGACACATGATCAAGTACAATTAAGGAAATAGCAGGAGATATAAATAGGATCAGATAAAAAAAGTGCCCTGTAGTTTATAACAAGGAGTTTAGATTTTATAATATAGGCAAGTGGGACATAGTTAAGTGCTTTAGATGGAAGAGGATCATGATCAGGTAAACATTTCTCAAAGATCTCAGAAGTGCAGAGGCTGGCCAGAATGAAGAAATTTAAACTAAAGACATTATTTAAGTAATGGTTTAATAGCTTCATCATAAGATGACAAAGGCCAGCAAAATAAGAATTTTAGTGGCAATAGAATAGAGAGGAGGACCAAGTTTAAATGAGTAAGATTTGATGGCTAATTATACACATTGAGCATGGGTAGAACTCTGGAGTGACTGCTAGGTTTGGACCCAAGCTATTGGATGGCTCATGAGTCATCATTTCAGTACAGGGCATACAGAAGGGACGCCTTGAGTTGGGAAGATAGTGAATTCAAGGCTACAAATGCGAAGTTTAAAGTGACCATAGGAAGTACAGGGAGACATGAACATAGGGAAGAGTTGGGATGATAGGAAATCCTTTAGCATTTGAGAGCCCTAGCTAATCCATTACATTCTCTGGTTATGAGCATAGTCTTAGAATCTGAATTACTAGAACATTTGTTCTTTCTCTGTTGCTTTTGAGCTGTGTGACCTCAAGTAATTCCTTTTGCACCTCAGTTTCTTACCCTGTAAGCTGGAGATAATAATGATACCTACTTCATAGGGATTTTGTGAGAATTTAATGAGTTTATTAGCACTGCACTAAGAACAGGGCCTGAGACATAGTAAGGACAGTGTGTTCACTAAATAAGATAAATAGGCCTAAAAAGAGAAGCCATTTATCTTAACATGAGTTTATTCTGAAATAATAGACATATAGAGACATAAATCATAGAATACATTTATCTTGATTGTAAGCCATAAAGGCAGGGAAGGTTTTGTTTTGTTTTAATATTTTGTTAAAAATTGATAAAGCACTTGAATTAGTTGCTTACAAAAAAACAAGATACAGGGCTTTACCTTTATTAATTTAATTTTTTCTATTGTTTTCAATGTGGCTTGTTCTGATTTGAAATTGAGAATTTAGGTAGTTTATAATTTTTCATAGGAGGCCCTCAAATCTGAAAAATAATTTCTCTCATAATTCAAACGTAGTCTCATTTAACACTGTGGCATGGTGGAAAAATACCTGTTTTAGGCCAATAGCAATCTGATAGAAAGAATGTAATAGTCAACTCAATGGAAATGCACTAGAGGTTTTATTTTTTCCTAGAAAAATGAATGTCTCACAGGCTCACTGTATTGGATAACCCCAAAGAATAGTCCATGAGCCTGTCCTTCTGTCATGATGTCTTTCCATCATCTTATTAAAGTCCACTGCTTCCTTTCAGAATCCTTCTCACCTCCCACCCTTTCCTTCTTGTCACCTCAGTAACTGTCAACATGGGCTCCTTGCCCACCAGTCTGTGTTGATTTGCATTTCACCTTGCTACCTCCCCATCCTATCAGGAGTTAAACATCTGACTCCCCTGACATCTTTGCAAGAACTCAGAAAATTATGAGGAACGAATTACTTTTGGAATAACTTCATAGTAAAGGCTAAAGTTATAAACATGATTCTGAGCATATGGCATAATTACAAAACTCAAACTGATTTTATCTGAATTAATGGTACTTTTTTGGGAAAAATAATCATTACCTTTTCACCTTAGCTCATACCTAGAATATTATTTGAGCCTAGCTAAGAGTAGTTATGTCCATGGAATCATCCTTATGGCACGTGAAGAAAATCAGAGGTAAAAAATAAAATAAGATAATAAAAAGAAGAAATTCTGTTTTTTGAATAGAGTCTCAACTGTTTGGTGGTCACACTTTTTGCCTAAAAGTTATTTTCTTAAAATAAGTTTATATTTTGTTATGGAATAAGTCAGTAATTGTACACCACACCTCTAATTCTCAATATACTATAAAACAATACATACGATGAACAAAGTGTCATTTTTCAAACATTATGATATAAGACTACAATGCAGTAATAAAAGTATATATAAAAGTACAAAATAAAAAATATATTTAACTCTTTTGTATGAAATAAAAGCTATCCTATTTTAAAAGGTTACAGTGGTGACATCTTCGCCAGACACTGGCTACACCAAGAGCCCCAACCTTAACCCACAGATAGAGTGCCTGAGAGCCGCAATTTTCCCTTGTCATGAATTTAAAATAAAATTAATGTTACTTACATTAAGGAATAAATTTGTTTCCATTATAAAAATTTAGCAGGCTTTGGGAGAATAATTTTCTTGGCCCAGATCTCTTCTTAAAAGCTGTCCAAAGGAGCATAAAATCATGCCATCTTTTTATAAATTTCCCTGTGGCAAGCAGAAGCATTCAAAATCATTTCATTTGTTTGGTGAGGACTCTAAAGGGACTTAGACCTTTACTGCAATCACCAGCACCTGCAAAATTATTCTGGGGCTCAGCACACACCTGTGAGCCCTCATCCATCTACATCAAAAGACTGCTTCACACTGGGGCAGAGGGATCATAAGCCTCATCGTGGGATTTGTTGTCATATCTCCGCAGCACACATGACTGAGGCACCCGCCCACACCTTCAAGGGTTCTGGTCTTCTAATCCCAATACATTGTCTGCCTCTCCCTTAGTGATTGCCTAATTCCTCAACTCTGTCTCCAAACCCAGGTGCAGCTTAAATGATCCTGCCTTTCTTAGACTGCTTGACACTAACCCCAGTTTTTACTCATGATATCATGGATTCTATCCTAAGATATTTAGCTGGAAAATTTGGCAAGTGCACTTATTTTGAAAGGAAAACCGATTTGCCTCAGGAGGCATGCTTGATGATAGTAATTTACAAATATTTTTGCTATAAATTGTTAAATTTTATCATCATAACCATACTATGGGGTAAGCGGTCAGCTGGTGTTAACTCCCCTACATTGATCTTCCTCTCCTGAGGTTCCAGGGATGAATCCACACAGCCTCACAGACTAAGACTGAATTCAGTTCTTGATCCAATTAATGGTGGTATAAATATTTTGCTAGAAGTTGGAACTTAGCCATGCATGTTAGTCTCAGTGACTCAGACAAGATATTTGAGTTTCTTCCTGGTATCCCAAGACACATTTATAGATAGATAGAGCTCTAAGTCTGAATAAAACTCAAGATGGCCTTTTCCCTACAAAGCTGTAGCTAAGAGTTGGCACCTTTCAGAAATGTGCCCACGTGATTGAGAGCCTCTCTATTTGTCTGCCTGCTTCCCTAGCTCTCTACTTCATGGTCCTAGAATTAGGGTTCTGCCACCTCCTGTCAGATCTCTCTTTAAGAGGTGGTTTCTTTTTCTATATTTTTCCTTCATGTGCTCCCCAACAAGGTTCCTAAGGAATATAGATTGGTTTCTTAAAACTGAGAGATACTGCCTGCCTTTCCAATAGCTATGATTAAAATTCTTGCTTACTTCACAGAGCCTGCACCCACCAAGTGCATATATATCTATTTTTAAAATAATAATAATAATAATAATAATAATAAATACTTTTAAAAGTGTTTACTATTTGCCAGATATGATTCTGAACCTTTTACTGAAAGTAGTTGTTTAATTTTCAAATAACTAAGATATAAACTGTTACTCTCTTCACTTTACAAATGAGAACATTGAGCCACAGAAGAGCTTAGCCAATTAGGAAATAATGAGCTAAATTTTAATCTCAAAGTTGTTTCAACTCTGGAGGTCATATTCTTATCCAAGGAGATTCACTCAACCCTGCTTGGCCATGGACTTTAGATATTGGAACCTGAACTGGATGTCCTGTGATTTCCATCACAGAAGGGCATCCAGTCTCTATACCTCCTCGCCTGCCTCTATACCTCAACACCATCCTGTGCCCAAGTCCTGCCTTTAAAAGTCTCCCTCTTTTGGTAGATTATTTCCCAGTAAGTTCATAATAATATCTTCCATCTTGCCCACTTTCTACACAGAGATTTTACCTCTCCTATCATTGAGCGATGGGACTGATTTTTACCTCTCTTCAAATGTGGGCTGGCCTTGTGACTTGCTTTACTCAATAAAATGTGGTAGACAATATGCTTTTGGACTTCTGACAGTAAGCTTAAGCATTTTGTAGCTAAGGATCAATATTGCATTAAACTGAAGAACTTCTGCACAGCAAAGGAAACTATCAAGAACAGAGAACAACAGAGAGCCAACCGAATGGGAGATTTTTGCCAGCTACTCCTCTAATAGAGGACTAATATCTAGAATATACAGAATTCAAGAAACCACTAAAAACACAACCCAATAAAAAATGGCAGGTGAACTGGATAGGCACTTCATAAAAGAAGAAATACAAATGGCCAATAAATGTATGAAAAAATGTTCAGCATCATTGGCAATCAGAGAGATGCAAATCAAAACTACCCTGAGATTTCACCTAACCCCAATTAGAATGCCAATCATTAAAAACACAAACAATAACAAATGCTGGCGAGGATGTGGAGAAGTAGGAACTCTAATACACTGTTGGTGGGATTGCAAATTAGTGCAACCACTTTGGAAAACAGTATGGAGGATCCTCAGAAGACTGGGAATGAATTTACCTTATGACCCAGCAATACTACTTCTAGGTATCTACTCAAAAGAATGGAAACCAAATTACCAGACTAATGCATATGTATCTATATTTATAGCTGCACAATTCACAATTGTCAAAGTATGGAACCAGCCAAGATGTCCATCAACAGATGAATGGATTACAAAACTATGAGATTTGTACACAATAGAATTTTATGCAGCCATCAAGAAAACAAAATTACATCATTTGCAGGGAAA
Organism: Glis glis; assembly: GCA_004027185.1. Taxonomy (NCBI): domain Eukaryota; kingdom Metazoa; phylum Chordata; class Mammalia; order Rodentia; family Gliridae; genus Glis; species Glis glis. Next base: position 20,932 of record PVJS01003929.1, on the reverse strand, counting down.
TGGATGGAATTAGAGAACATTATGCTTAGTGAGATTAGTCAGTCACAAAAAGTGAAAAGTCGGATGCTTTCCCTAATATGTGGAAGCTAGGGAGAATAGGGTGTAGGAGGGATGCCAGACTAAAATGGAGAAAACCTCAGATGAGTAAAGAAGGTGACCTAATTGAGGGAGATGGGGGGGGAGAGAAGAACACCCTAATGCTCAGGATGTACATATACAAATATATCAAAATCAACTACTATGCTGAGCAGGAGAAGGAGGAAGGGAGAGGGAATGGGGGTGGAAACTGGGGGAGGGCTAATTGACTGATGTGTACATGTATACTTCTATCTCCCTGAAACCCATCAAGATGTATGATTACAATACACCAATAAAAAGAAAAAAGGGGAAAAAGAATGTTGTAGCTAAATGCAACATGAATGATCCATGTCACACCAGTTGAAAATGCAGTCACTCAATCCACACAATTGTGAGAAATAAATTGTGTTGTAAGAGAAACTATGGCATGGCTTTTATTCAACAATAAACACATTCCCAGTCCTGAGATTTCTGGATTCCAGCATATGCTCCAGTTGCCCTCAGTAACACAGGTACGCATTTTAAAAACAAAGAAAATGAAGATGAAAGAGATTCAGTGAATTTTTCTAAAATTATATTTGTGGGATACAAAGCATAAAGTTCAACCCTCATCTTCTAAATTTTAAGTGCCATAGATCCTTAAACCCACTGGCATTCCTACACCAATATATCATATTCCACCACTCTGCTTTTAAAAAAAAAGTCCAGTTGTTATGATCTCTAACCAGCCTATAGTTAGATGCATTTGCCAGAGATATTTCCCAGATGCAGCTCCTCCTGGAACACCTCACGTGGTGGCTGATACCATTAATCTTACAATTCTCCTCTAAGAACCAAAATGAATACTTTTTGATTGAAAACAGGATTCTTTCCCCAGTGACAACCACTCTTAAAATAAGGGATTTATAGAACATTTTCTTTTACTCTTACATCCTCTCTGGCCCCAATTTTTCAAAAGGGCAGGTGAACCCATTTAGCACCATTTCATGAAAATTAAAGGCCAAGTAATTGGTTATTTTTGCAGCCTGTGTTGCTACTTGATCACAACTAGGAGAGGCCTTCACATGTCTTCACAAGTGTGTGTGGGGGGGCCTAGTCTTTAACATAGATTTTTACTTTAACAAAGTAAAAATTCTATAGCAAACTTCTGAGAAATATTATTTATCCTTGTCCTCTATTTTCCTTTTTGTTTGTCTTGTTTTGTTTTGTTTTGGTACTGGGGTATTATGCATCTAAATACATTCCTACCCCCATTTTTAAAAATTTTTATTTTGTGATAGAGTCTTGCTAAGTTGCTCAGGCTATCCTTGAACTTGCAATCTTCTTGCCTGAACCTCCTAAGTACCTGGAATTACAGGTGTGTGCCACTGTGCCTGTCTCATCTTAGATTTGTAATAGCAAAAATCCTGTGAAAAATAAATGCTAATTAAATCAGCAGCATCAGTTAAATGACTTTGGTTATACTAGGAAACTTACTATGTAACCATGCACATCTGAACGAAATAATTTTTATTGAGTGCATTTTGCATGAGTTTGGATTCTGTGCTATAAGATTACATTCTAAAATTCTTTGATTATCTAATAAAACAATATAGAAGACAATAGTATTGTACCATCCTCATTATTTTTACTGTATTAACTTTCTTTAAAATGTTACTTCAATTAATAGCTGTCATTCATTCACAATATTCTTGAACAATACCAAATTCATGTTTTTTTTATTTTTGTAAATGAGAGTCACTAAATGTAAAGGTAAATGTGCTATTGCTTTCTACCTTTGCAATAAGTTTCATATTCTTAAAATAGTAACTAAAGGTATTGCAGACAAGGATACATAATGACATTTCTGACTCAAGAATTCTGTTAGAATCATGAATAGATCATTCTGCCCTCATGGTTCAACAAGAAAATTTTTGAAAAATAGATGTATCTTTCACACCCAAGGCATAAGTAAGATTAAGATTATTCTTCTGCCCAGAAACATATTCTTGGAAGCAACATTATGACAGAACTATAAAGAATATGCTGCCAAAAAGAAATCCCATACATGTTATTTCCCTATTTGAACAATAACGTTGTTATATTTCCTTCTTCTTTATTGACTTATATTAAATAGAAAAGCCACTCCAACACATTACTTCAGATATTAGAAATAAAAAAATGCATGTTTAAATGTAGTCATAGTGATGAAGTTGCCATAAATGATTCATAAATTTTAAGCAATATAATGTAATCAAATAAAAATGCACATTTCACAGGGCTCAACAAATGCAACTTTGGATAAATTGTTTATCTAGTTGTAACTCACTTCCTGAGTCTTAAGTTTTCTTCTCCAAAGTAATTATATTTAAAGTAATATATGTTCATGTATACATGCTGGGTGCAATATCAATAATTTCTCTGCAGATGACAATGAAAATAATAGGTATTCTACACCTATAAAAGCTCATAATGAAAATCAAATATAAGTGTGGTTGTGAAAGGGCTGTGTACACTGTAGAGAGCTCTAAGTACTTTTTAATCTACTTAATTTATTTAAGGTCCAATGGTGGTAGTGTAAGTCAGATATTCTGCAAACATTCATTAATAAGATAAATGTAAATATTGTTGTTGGTCAGTTCTGCCCAGCTTCTCACCCTCTCTGACTTAAGTATCAGGATTAAGAGTAGATACTAGCACAGTGTGGTGGTGCATGCCTATAATGCCAGTACTTGGGAGGCTGAGACATGACGATTGCAGGTTTGAGGCTAGTCTCAGCAACTTAGTGAGACCCTATTTCAAAATAAAAAGGGGGAAGGGGTCTGTGGTATAGCTCAGGGGTACAATTCCCCTGCATTCAATCTCCAGTGCCCCCAAAATAAAAGGGCTGGGTCTACTTTTAACAAATCATGGAGCAAAGGAGCAGCTGATTTTTCTCTTCCTGCACATTCAAAATGAGAGTCACCTCCAACCCTCACCATTCTAGCACCCATTTTATGTCCCACTTTTACAAAATAAATGCCTAACTGGCTTCCCACTGCAGGATTTGCAGATATTGTATAATATTTTCTTAGATAACTTGCTATTTGATAGCAATTTTGAAGATTAAAAATTTTTCACACCAAAAGAGTGAATCTCTAAGAGCAAAATGACAAACCAAGGGGACTTACTTTAGTGTAATGAGTCCCATGTGGAATTCCAGCAGCTCCTAAGATGTAGATAGCATCCTGCTCTGCTTTCTCTCAAGGTCAGCTCTGACAAAGCTTTCATTTATGACTCTTCCCCCTGTTGAGTCTCCTAGTATGAAAAGTGTTTCTCCTTTTTTATTACTAGGAGGAGAAGCAATTAAGACCCTGAAGAAGCTCACACACAACTTTCAAAAATAAATACAGATAAATTTTTAAAGCATGCTAAGTAATGAAAAGCTGAACAACTCTATCAAAGTTCCATGACCCTGCAGAAATGTGCAGTTGGAGTTTCCTTCTCTTAGTGTGTGTTCCATACCTGCCTCATGTCAATTATTTCTTTATTAAACAAAACTAGTGTGGGCAGAAGGCAAAAGGCGATGAGTCTGCATGAAAGCTAATGATTCAGGATTCAAATAAGGCTTCACTTCAGAAAGGTCTGCGAGGGTCACATCTGATCACTTCTGATATGAACAGGAGCAGATGGGACGTCAGCAGCTGACAGGGCATGATCGCCGTGGGATTAGTGTGGCATCTCGGTTAGTGTCCAGGAAGAGGATTAAAAACGTCCAGGGTGGCAGACACGCTTCCCACTCCTGCACCTTAAATGTCATATAACTTCATCCTGGCTAAACATGACAGATGATGTTTCTATTCCCCCTGGATTTTGCCTTGCAATATCAGTGCAAGAAATGTAGAAATCATCCAAATATAGTACCTTTCAGCATTGGCTTGATCTAGAACAAGGAGAAATAGGAAAGTCACTGGGAACCAAAATACTCAAAAAGGAAGAATTGGAAAGCCCTCTTTGGGGTTACTTTTTGGAAGTTATTCTTTGCATAATTTCTAGACACATCTCTCAGCCATGAAAATAAACTTTAGGAGGTGTTGCTTAGGAATGAGAAGGTGTCTGTATGTGACCAGACAGAAACCAAGGCAGAAAGCAAAATGAAAACCAGGTTGTGAGTGTAATTGATATGATGGAACTCTGTCTTTCTGTTCTCTTTTGGCTTTGTGTTCCAGGTCTCTTCCTGAGGTGTTAGGAGTATGTCTGTTGCGGTCAGAAGTTTGTTGTGTGGTACATTAGAGACTGCATGAGTAGCCAAGAACCAGAAAAGAACGAGGAATAAGTGCTGGACAGTGAAATGCAAATGTTGGTACCACTCGGGTCACTTCCTTAAATGATTTCCAAACTTGGCAGAAAGCATGATATGAAAGGAGGAAATGGAAAAGAAGCAGCAAAAAAGGGATAAAGTTAAAATTCTAACAAAGGAAAAGTAAATCAGAGATCAATGAGTCAACCCCCTTGATCATGTAAAAAGGCCCACATAGTACTGCAATGTTCCGAAACCTGATCTTCTCTTCTAATTTATTGCCTACGATAAAATCATTTGTGTTGTGATCAGCAATACATTGGACATACAATACTCACCCCCTTATCTGTGGAGTCACTTTTCCCACTTTAGTTACCCATGGACAACTACAGGTTGAATATATGAAATGGAATATTCTAAAAATAAACAATTCATGAGTTTTAAATTGTGCACTATTCTGAGTAGCCTGATAAAATCTCACACCATCCTTCTCCATCCTGCCTGGGGTGTGGATCATCCCTTTGTCCAGAGTATTCACACTGTATATGCTACCTGCTCATCAGTAGGTCCCTAGCCTCTGTCCCAGTTATCATCTGTCATGGGTCAACTGTCACAATATCATAGTGTTTGTGTCTCAATAACCCTTATTTTTCATACTAATGGTCCCAAAGCACAAGACTGGTGATACTGGCAATTCAGCTATCACAAAGAGAAGTTACAAAATGCTTCATTTAAGTCAAAAGGTATAAATAAAATAAGATATTTTTAGCAAGAAAGAGACTGCATTCACATAACTTTTATTAGAATATATTGTTATCATTGTTCCATTTTATTTTTAGTTGATAATCTCTTACTTTGCCTATTTTATAAATTGCACTTTATCACAGGTATGTATGTACAACACACATATGTATGTATAGGTATGTATGTAAAACATTATGTGTGTATATATATATATACACACACATATATATACATACATACCTATATATACATATATACATATATATGTATAAGATTTGGTAGGATCCATGGTTTCAGAAATTCTTTGGGGTTCTTACAATGCAACCCTCATATATGGGGGTGACTATAGTCACTTACAATAGAGAACTTCACAGCATTGAGTGGTCTCTCAAAAGAACAGAGACATTCAAAAGGAAAGTTAGTGCAGTGATTTTCTTTGATATAAACCATTGCATCATTGTCTGATGTTGTGATTAATTTACAGTGATCAGCATTTCTATGGCAAAGGAAAAATTAGATGCATATTCAGGAAATAGAACAGGCTATGAAAGGGAGCTGCTTTCCATAATGGAAGCAGAATATTTAAAGGCAAGTTTCACCACCATTTTATGAATAGGAAGCCATAGTATAAGGTTCGATATATTCTTTTTAACCTGTCTTCATAGGTCTCACATGAACTTCAAGTGGTGAAAGAAATCCCTACAATAGAATGCTAAATGCACGTGTAACATTTGAAGGGAAAGATGATCTATTGCCTTTCATAAAAATTCAAAAGGACATAAGATCTCTACAAATTTAAGAGCTACCAGGCTAGAAAATATTTGAAACTCTCTTCAGTTCTGTGCTTCTGAATTTTATGATCTTTATGTCGAGGTAAAACTAACTGATATTTTTGGTAAACATGATTCAAAATTATAATAACAGCAGTATGAGTACATCATATTTTTGAATATTTATATTATGTTGGCACTTTTCTTTGTAATCAATATCTAATTTAATAAACAAAACAACCTTATGAAGCAGGTATTGTTATTGCTACTTAAGTTGGGAAACAGGGACTGTGGAATGACAGATGATTTGTCAAAGATCCAGCTACTCAACAACTAGGAAGTGGCAGTGTAATTAAACCCATATAGCCTGACTCCAAAGCTGGTGCTTTTATGGCCACATTTTATAACATTTTCATGAAGACACAATTATATAGGCTCTTCCTAGAAACAAACAATATTGTTTCCTTGAAGATTTTGGGCCATATATGAGATATAGTATTAAAAAAGGGGGACCATATCATTTGCCTGCTAGCATTTTAATCCAAATGTATTTTGACTAAGACAAATATCAAATGGTAAAAGAAAAAAAGCAGAAAATTCAGAATGGTGTGTGCAGAGCTGGAGTGTGGTCCAGACAGCCATAGCCAACATAAGAGCCTCAGGTGATTTTGCAGCAGCTCATAGGTAATATCATCTCACTGTCCAAGCATCCTTGGATTCCATGTTTCTTCAACAGTGCAATGAAGTTGCAGGTCAGTCAGTCATACGTATTTATTCTACCTTATAAACATCTCTGGGACTGTTTTGGAGATTGCAGGGATGCAGGGGATGATTTTGTTGGGCCAGCTCTCCTGTGCAACCTGGGCAGCCATGTAGGACTCCACACTCAGAAGGACCCTGCCATTTCCACGCTCTACTGTTGCTGTCTTGAAATTTTTATTCATTTTTTAAAAAGGGGGCTTTATGTTTTCATTTTACACTGTGCCCTGAAAATTATGTAGCTAGACCTGGGTCTTGATTTGAAGTTTGTCCATTGCGTAATTTCTATTTTGTTTGAATTGAATTTTCAAGCTTTATTCACATAAAGAGCTGCAGCTTAGAGATGGGAAGTGGGTAAGAGGGTGAGAAGGGTAGTCCTTAGCTGTCTGCACAGTATCATCCATTATCCAACCACCCACCCGATGCACTGGCATCTCCTTAACCCAATGTGTGCTAAATGTGGGGAAATGCCTTCATTTTCATCAACTGATACACTCATTTTTGTAGTCAATTGATTCAGTTCAGTGAGGCTGACTCAAGCAATGAAAAAGGATACAATTAAGTAATTTCCCCTGAAGTCCTGTAGACTGCCTGTCATGCCCAGAAACATACTCTGATGAGAGTCTTAATACTTGATAGGACATCTTCTAGAGGTGACTATGGGTATGAGTTGGTGTCTGAGCATGCCACAGCATTTTAATCCATTTGCTTGTGTTTCAAAGCCCAGAAAGTGCTGAAACACAACATTATATGCCTAGCTAAAATCCATTTCCTGCGTGTTTTTAATTTATAGACATTAGAAACTTTATTCTAATTTAGTTTTTCTTAAACTCCCCAACACAAGGATCTTTTCAGCAGAGCAAAAGGCATTTTACCTCTTCTTACTACCAAAACTACCTAAATAGCCATTCAACATCTATTCTCAAACCATTTGCACTTAATTAAACTATGGATTTAAAAAAAAAGAGATTTTTACCTGTTTGCTCTGGGAAATTCTTGAATTTTTAAAGTATGTTCTTATTTGTGTTTTGTACTCACCTCTGAAAATCTTAAGTATCTTTAGAGAAATTCACAGAACACCTGTCAAAATAAGCACTGTATAGATACTCCTTGATTGTTTTGAATTGAGTCTCTGAAATGAGGCAGGGTAAAAAGATCTGTTACCGCCTAAGAGGAATTTTTCTCTACCAGCCCTGTCAGCAGAATACAGTAATGACTGGTAGATAAGGAGTACTTAAGATGCAACAGAAACTCCATGGATATTGTCTCACTTAATCTGAAAAGAAGTGTGTGGCTAAGTATTACTATCTGCGGTGAATACACAAAGGGGACCCGCAGTGAGTCAAGCTCTGTGTAATGGCCTCCCACCAAGTGCAGCTGAAATCTATGACCTATGGTTCCTTCTTATCCACAGAGAATACATTCCAAGACCTCCAGTGGATGCCTGACATTGCAGGTCCTACTGAGCCCTATAGGCGAAGCACTGTGATAATGCAACAGTAGCTCCAGCAACCAAGACAGCTAGTGAGTGACTAAGGGACTGATAGTGTAAATAGTATGGATGTGCCGTACAAAGGGCTGATTCACCTCCAGTGCAGGAAAAAGCGAGACTACACACGATTTCCTGACACTACGCAGATTGACAGGCCATTGAAAATGCACTAATTGTTTCTTATTATAATTTCTAATTTAATATTTTTGGACCATGGTTAACCACCAGTACCTGAAATTGGAGAAAAGTAGAACCTGGGATAAGGGGATACGACTGCAGCAAAAGTGATAAGCTATCACTTCCTTGAATCATTACATCAGACATGACTCCTATGACCCTATGACGGCACTGTATCACCTAAGATTTTGTCTTAGCAGAACAGAACCAAGGTCTCTCTCATTACAGATTTGAAGTAAACAGCCTTCATCATGTGTGGCAACCCAACTGAAGACAGCCAAGCTCAACCGCTATCAAATAGGGCCTTCAGTCACAAGAGCTCAAGGGAACTAATTTTGCTAACTGCCCCAGTGCATTTGGAAGCATGCCTGGTCCCGGCCTTGCCTCCAGGGGAGAAGCAGTCCAGCCAACACCTTGGCTGCAGCCCCGCATGACCCTAGCAGAGGACCCTGCTAAGCTTAGTGGAATCTCTGATTATAGAAACTGTGAGGTGAGCTGGGTGTGGTGGTGCATGCCTGTAATCCCAGTACTTGGGAGACTAAAACAGAAGAATCACAGGTTCAAAACCAGCCTCAGCAATTTCCTGAGACTCTTAGAAACCTGGGGAGACCCTGTTTCAAAATAAAAAATAGAAAGAGCTAGGGGTATAGCTTGGAGGTAGAATGCCCCTGGTTTTAATCCCCCCCAAAAAGAAAAGAAAATGTCAGGAACATGAATTTGAAGAATCATGCATAGTATTGTTGAGATGTTTGACCATACACTGAGAAAGCTCCTCATGTATTCTCACCTAGATGTCTCTAATGAATTCTGATAAAATACTCCTTCAGGGAACAATTCTATGTAAGTTAAATGGATACTTATTCAAGAAGAAAGAAAATTGCTGTTTGGGGCTTATCCCTTTCTGGATGTATACAGACATCTTTTTTCAAATATAAGAATTTAAATTCTTTCTCTTTCAACAAAATAAAAAACTTGTTTTAATTTATATTTTTCCTCCATTTGCCATATTTGTTCTTAACTCCAAATAAAATACACATGGAAATATTTATTTTCATTCCTATCTTACAGAGTTGATATACATTTAGCATTAAGGTAAAGAATCCTGGATCTAGGAAACTAAATAAGAAACAGATGTTGGGAGATTAGTACAATCTAAAATACAGCCTACCTTCATTTCTATTACACAGAGGCCCACATCAGGACCCCTGTTGAGGCAATATTCTCTCAACAGAAGTTTTATTTGCTTTTTTTCCCCCAGTAATGAAACCCAAGTCACAAGTTTTCAAGCTGCCGATACTCCTACAAAGACTATGGATTCTTTTAGGCAAGCGTTATTTTGAAAATACCTGCCCCATTCAAAAGATTGCTGCAGGGCACTGAAGCAATTGAACATTTTCAAGCCCTGCCGCCCGATCACCCCCCTTCTGATGCCCAGCATGACACTCCACAGCAAATACATGAGCTCCTTGCTAAAGAAGAAGTGCTCTCTTTTAAGATTTATTATTTACTAAATCCTGGGGTTTCTCAGAACATTCCCTCCATCTAGCCTTCAAATCTTCACTTTGTAGATTCTTAGCTGAGAGAATAGCTAAAGGGATATTAAGAAAGACCTACTTTACAGACTCAATTGGGTTGATCCTTCTTATAAAAAAGGTAACTGATAGGTTAAAATGAAACAAAAGGTCATAATTTGTATGTATTAATTTCCAATTAGGTTTGAGAACATACATTATTTTGGTGTCCTGATTTTCCAGAAGAAATTGCTTTTCTAAATTGATTAATGAGGTAACCAGTTGGAAGCCCAAGCAAGGTGAAGGAATACAGCAGACATATCAAATATTAAAAACTTACTTTTCCACATTCAGAAAAATACTGTTGAATTTTAAAAATATAGGTATAGACAAAATAAGTTTATGGATTAGAATAATTAATATTCTCCTATCATTTATTATATATTTTTTTCTTTTTTTAGTACTGGGGATTGAACCCAGGGAATTCTACCACCGAGTCACACCCCTAGCAATTCTTATTTTTTTTATTTTGAAACAGGGTGTCACCAAGTTGCTGAGGGTCTTGCTAAGTTGCTAAGGCTGGCCTCGAACCTGCGATCTTCCTGTCTCAGCCTCCTTAGTACTGGGATCACTAGCATGAGCCACCACTCCCAGCTCATTTATTAAATATTTATTAAAAATACTAAGGCCTAGATTTTTCTTTTGCTTTTTATTTTTGGGTTTCCTCCTCTCACTTTTTAAATTTTCATTGATACTGTGCTAAGATTGCAGACATTCAGTCCTGACTCCCCCCCCCCATTTGAACTGCCCTTTTATTCTCTGGTCAAATCTACACACATCACAACTACCCCCAGACATTTAACTATTACCCAACTAGTCCATATAATTACTTTATTGTTGATTTCATAGATCAGTTAACAAAAGACACCTATGTAAGAATAATCTCCTTTCAAATCTGCATGATTATTATTTTAGATAAGAAAATTTTTTACTGACCTACTTATAAATTATAGGATATTAACCCACCATAACAATAATAGCAATAAAACAAACTGACCTTAAATATGAGATGTTTATTTTGGGGTAAGTATTTCTATGATCCATAGTATAGTTGTTAGTGCTTCTAAATAGCTATACATGGCCAGGCATGGTGGTGCACTCTTGTAATACCAGTACTTGGGAGGCGAAGACCGGAGGATCAGGGTTCATGGCCAGCCTCAGCTACTTAGTGAGGCCCTCCACAACTTCGTGAGACCCAGTTTCAAAATAAAGGATAAAAAATAGGGCCGGGGGTGTAGCTCAGAGGTAGAACACCCCTGAGTTCAATCCCCGGTACCACAAAAAAAGTAATAAATAAATAAATAGCCATACATTTCTCTGAAATTACATTTCCAAGTCACTTGTACAAAACAAGATTGTCTTATGAAACAATATTTCCATTATATGTTAATTGGTGTTAGTGAAAGGATACATGATAAAATACAGGAAATACTGTTTTAGGTAAAAATGCATTGAATTTATGTATTTTTAAATTTAATCTTAAAATATGAAAGGTATACAAGACATTTAATGTGTTTCAAAATTATATTCGCTATCCCTATATAAGAACTATGATATTTTGTGTTTCTTTAATTTTTGGTATACACACTGAGCAAACAGAACTGGTTTAGTTTTTATATTGCAAGGCATCTTAGATCATTGAACATGTTAATATATTTTACGAATTTCCAACAGGAGACAGAGAATGCTACATCAATCAAACATATTTCACCACAAACCCTTCCTTTTCCCACCTGTTGCCCTCAGCCCTTACTCATAGAACACTTCCTTCCAAAAATATTTTTAGTGCACAGTGAAGAAAGGCCTTTCTAGTCAAACCTTCAGAGTGAATGGTACCAAACAAAACAACAGCAAGGACAACCCAGTGCAATGCACTGAATGTTAAAGACAAAAGAATTGGCTTTTGATTCATTTCTCAGTTATGCAATATACATGCTAAATTACCTGAGCGTATTTTTGAAGTCTCTCAAAGATAGTTTCCCTATCTATAAGTGGAGAACACAGTGATGTGCTTCTTCTAGAGTCACTGTGAAGCCGACATGGTGGCTCAAACACACCTATAATCTCAATACTTGGGAGGCTGAGATAGGAGGATCACGGGTTTGAAGCCAGCCTCAGCAACCTAGGGAGACTCTCAGCAATTTAGTGAGACCCTGCTACAAAATGAAATATAAAAAGGGATAGGGGTGTAGCTTGGACATAGAATGCCTCTGAGTTCAATCCCTAGTACCAAAATAAATGAATAAATGAATAAATAAATAAGTAAATAAATAGTCTCTACAATTCCTAGAAAGATAGCCTGTATAAAAGTCTCCATGCATAATCCTAGTATGGAGCATGTATTAAATATTATATAACTTTGATTAACAACCAGGTTCATGGGCTGGGATATAGCTCAGTGGTAAAACACTTACCTTATATGCACAAGGCCCTGGGTTCAATCCCTAATACCAAAAAAGAAAAAAAGTAAATTGTTTTTAAAAATCTATATTCATCATTCTATATTAAAAATAGGTGATTTCCTTAATGTTATCAACTAGTTGAATTTCAAAAATTGATTTCAAAGATTCTTTATCAAATTCTCAGAAATGAGAAATGTCACAAACATCCACTAACAACTCCTTGAAAGCAACATAATCTATAAACCAAGAAGCACAGCTTTTATATGATCGATAAGGTTTGCATATCCATTGCTTACAAACCACACCCATGTTACCCATTGAAAAGAGGGTAAATTAATGTAAGACAGTGAGAAAAAGTACCAAGCATTTTTATAGAGAAATGTTGTTTGATCTTCCAACTTTTACTCTGGAGTCCAGACATTTTTTAAGGCTTTGGATTAAGCTTCAATGATTTCAGTACAGTGGGAAGTAAGATAACATAAACATAAAATAAATAGTATAAATAGAGTCAGCAACAGAGCATGTAGCCTGGATAGTCATTCAAGTGTCCTGTACTTCTTTTAATACTCTGCTCTTGCTGTCTTGAAATCTTCACAATTTTAAGTGTAAACTTGTGTTTTGTAAATGACATCTGATGCAAAAATGGGGCATGCATAGGCATAGGAGACAGGCCAAGTGGACACAGAGGTTCAGATGTCCAACATGCAGCACAACCGGCACACTGAACAGCTACCTGGCCACACACTGCACGTATGTCAGGGGCAGCGGAGGGCACCACAGTGCCCCCAAAGAGGCAACTGGGGCTGGGACCTGGACCCAGCTTGGTGGCAAAAATAACAGCAACAGGCAGCAACAGCAGCAACAGTGGCAAGAATGATGAGACGCCGGCTTGCTCCTCCAGTACCAGAGTCTATCCCCGCCATGAAGGCTCAAATAGTAACTCTCCACACTAGGTGGAGAGACGGGAGCTGCCAGGGCTCTGGCAGTAAACTTTGTTGGTAAATTATTCCAAAACAAAAGTGTGCTCATGACACTGCAATAAAATACATCAGAGAGCTATAGCAAAATAAATATCCACAAATAGAAATTAAATTTAAAGATTGTCGCATTTGATAGAAAAGAACACAATAATCATATGAAGCTTCAAATGAACCAATGATTAATGAGAAAGAAAATTTTTAAATTAATTTTCTTATAATTGAAGATATAGCCATAGAAAGAATAAATAGGCATTTTGAACTATAGGTAAATCATGAAGCTACTTTTATTATTCTGTATGACCCACAAATTAAAGGTAATGTTGGAGTTAAAGTTTATGTTTTTACTCATGTATAAATACTATAATTAACTAGGTTTTATAAGCAATAAAATATTTTTAAAGGGAAAGATTTATATTTTAGTATTATTAACTGCACTTTTTTCTCATCACTCTTTGAGTAAAGGGATATAAATTTTATTTTGTACTGGACCCACAAATTATATACTCTGTCCCATAACTGATATGTTAATTCATTTCCACCCATCACTGTAATAATTTGTTGTTTCTCAGACTAATTCTACATTCTCTGTATCAAAATTTTGGAATTTTTAACTTGATGGGAAATAAAGAAAACCAGAGATAAGGAATTTGGACTAGATAATCTGGTACTCAAGTGTCTCTTCCATTAACCAATTGTGGAAATTCAATCAATGCTCTTAACATTCTAAAAATCTTAAAATTAAGATTCTAAAAATCTTAATTTTTCACCTGTATAATTTGATTTTCCATTGCAATCTCTAGATTTCTACCAAATATAGGCATGGGGAATGGTAAAATAAATTCTACATCTTATAAAATACACTTTATCTTTTTTTGAAAAGTTATAATGTGCATTGGCCTATCTAACACAGAACCTAAGTTTAACTCAGAATTCTATATGAGTATCTGTCCATCAACCCTTCACACAACACTATTAACTTTCAGTGTAGATGCAGTACTCCAGATATTCTTTGAGAAAAATGAAGATTTAAGGCTTCCTTCAGGTTTCCAAGTCAGCTTTTAAAAAAGTAAAAATGCACCATAATGTAAGCTAGTTTCTATACTGCTCAGGTAGAATGAGTTTTGATTTTTATAGTCGCTTATAAATCAAATTTGAAAGATAATTATGCATATCTCAATTTTTAACCATTAACTTATGCCAATATAATTTTTCCTTTCCAAACACTTTAACTCTCAGGGAAGTTATACAGTTTCGAGACCCTACCAGTCAACCATTTTTCTTTGTAGAATACATACCAAAAACATACTCTTTTAACCAAAGATCCAATATGCTAATTGTCTGCCTGCTAGAAATAATTTGTCCCATAAATAATGTATATGATCATATAAATATGTATTATAGGAATAATTATCTTTTCAGAGGCTTAGAAACATTTGAAAGATCATAGTATTACACAATTTTTAAAAATAATCACTAAACTATATATATTTTCCCTCTCTGAAAATACACAAGAGTTGTCCTTTTTGCAGTAGATTATTCTGAATAATCCTCTCCCATTAACAATGTCAAAGTGGCAAAGAACATAATTTAGTAATTATATAATCCAACCAGAGTCATGTTTGTGGCTTGTAAACATCACTTTCTTGCCCAGCTATATGGCGGACTTATTTTACTTTATTCATATACAAAATGAAGCTTAATATTGCTCCCACCTCTTGCAATTTATTTGAAAATTAAATGAAACTAAATCATAAAACACAAAAGAGACAAAAAATAAATGAAAGTAGAGAGAGAGAGAGAACAAGTCAGAGGAAGTTAAAGCAAAACAAGAAACAAAGGAAATCCTAACATGATCAATGTACTCAAAGATATAAGAAGAAATATGATATGATATCCTTGAAACATGTATGAGATGCTATGTTTTTGAAACAAATTATAAAAGAATAACATATCTTAGGAATCTTTAAAATGAAATCAGTAATCAAAAAGAAAAGCAATCAGTGTCATTATAATGTTGATGCCATTACTGAAAAGTAGAAGAAAAAATTAATAAAAGAAAAATAGAGCTGGGCGTTGTGGTGCATGCCTGTAATCCCAATACTTGGGAGGCTAAAATAAAGGATCTCAGGTTCAAGACCAGCCTCACCAACTTAGTGAGACCTTTGGAAACTTAATGAAACCCTGTTTCAAAATAAATAAAGTAAAAGGGCTGGGGGTGTTGCTCAGGGGTAGAATGACTCTAGTACACACACCTACACACAAGAAAAAATAGATAAAGAAAAATAGTGATAGGCATGGTGGTACATACCTATAATTCCAGTTGTTAGGAGGCTGAGACAGGAGGATTACAGGTTCAGGGCCAACCACAGCAAATTAGTGAGACCTTGTTTCAAAATAAAATAGGAAAATAGGACTGGGAGTGTGGGCGTGTAGGTCAGTGGTAGAATGTTCCTGAGTTCAATCCCCAGTATCACACACACAAAAAAAGAAAAAAGTAGAAAAGTTTGTTAAAACAAAGGATCAATCTAGGAATTTAAGCATACAAATAAAAAAGGTTTCAGAAAGAGAAAACAAAGAAATGGAAGAAGCCGGGCGTGGTGGCACACGCTTATAATCCCAGTACTTTGGGAGGCGGAGACCGGAGGATCCGGGTTCGCAGCCAGCCTCAGCTCAGCTCTCTCGCTCTCTCTCTCTCCTTGTCTCTCTCTCTCTCTCTCTCTCTCTCTCTCTCTCCTTAGTGAGGCTCTCCGCAACTTTGTGAGACCCGGTTTCAAAATAAAGTATAAAAAAAAAAAATAGGGCCGGGGGCGTAGCGCGGAGGTAGAACGCCCTTGCGTTCAATCCCCGGTACCACAAAAACAAAAAACAAAAAAACAAAGAAATGGAAGAAAAGTAATGAAAGATAAAACAAATGAAAATTCTCTAGAATTCATAAAAAGATTTATGGAGATTTTAAGTGCCAATCAGAACAATAAATAAGAGAACCACACTAAGGAATATTTACAAAAAATTGTTATGGGCTTGCGAGATATTTGTCCTTATAGAACTAGTAGTATTATCTGACTTTGTTTAAACTGTGGAGATATAGCCACATATATTATATATATGTACACACATATATATATATATATATATATAATAAAATTAAAAGTTATGTTTGAAAACAAAATAGTTAAGTTATACAAAACACAGAATATTATGTCCAATTGAGTTAAAGTTTTTAAAACAAGATTTATACCAAATATTAGCCTGTGAAAATGTTTTACCTCAGAATATATTTTTCATTCCACTCATAATATTTATTGGACACTTTCCCTTTCATCCACTAGTATTTGTTCAAGAATATGCATGAATTTAACTCTAACAAAGGAGCCTTTTTCTACATTGCAGAATCAATAAAATGAGTATTGTAGTATACACTCTTTTATGTTATCTATATGAGTGCTTCTTAAAATTAATATGCTTATAAATCATGAGGGAGTCTTATTAAAATCCAGATTCCTATTCATCAAGTCTGGGATGGAGCCTGAGATTTTGCATTACAAACAAACTCTCAGGTGATATTGATCCTCATGGTCCAAAAACTGTATTTTAAGAACCAAGGCAGAGCAACATCTTCTTCCCTCTTCAACAATGAAAATAAATAAAAGTTAAGTAAATTGATTGCCTTTCAAAATGGCTTAATAATCAAACAAATTTTGGAAATTTTAGATAAAGCAACATTAACTACAGGGCTTCTCAGGGTCAAAATACTAAGTAGTATTCTAAAAATACATGTGCATATATACTTCTACAACCCTGAAACCCATCAAGATGTATGATTACAATACACCAATAAAATAAGTAAAATAAAATATAATAAATTAAATAAAATAAAAATACTAAAGTAGATTATCAAATTTCAAAATGGGAATGCAACACACCAGTTTCCAAATTTTTTTGGCAACATAACTCAATATTCTTATTGTTTTTATTTTTCAGAAACAGTATTATATTAGTTTTGATATTCTATTTATACTTAAAAATTGAAGGAATGTTAAATATCTGCCTAATTTATTTTACTTGAAAAGTATACAGAGGGGTGAAAACCTATTAATACTTAACAAATTCCTAGGTTTTAAAAAAAAGCACATAGGATGGACTAATTTAAGCACTCAATTAACAAAACTAATTGAATACTTCCCATTTGTTCCAGTGAGTTATATCTAAAGGTTACACAATAGAAATTAAAGCAGTGTTAAACTTGAACACATAGGCACAGGTAAAGACTTCCTCAACAAGACCCCAGAGGCACAGGAAATTAAAATGAGGATCAATACGTGGGATTCCATTAAACTGAAGAGCTTTTGTGCAGCAAAGGAAACAATCAAGAACCTCAACAGAGAGCTGACAGAATGGGAGAAGATTATTTGCCAGCTACTCCTCTGATAGAGGACTAATATCTAGAATATACAGAGAACTTAAAAAAATCACCACTAACAAAACAAATAATCCAATCAAAAAATGGGCAAGTGAACTAAATAGACACTTCACAGAAGAAGAAACACAAATGGCCAATAAATGTATGAAAAAATGTTCAGCATCATTAGCAATCAGAGAGATGCAAATCAAAACTACCCTGAGATTTCACCTAATCCCAATTAGAATGCCAATCATTAAAAACACAAACAACAAGAAATGATTGTGAGGATGTGGAGAAGTAGGAACTCTAATACACTGTTGGTGTGATTGCAAATTAGTGCAACCACTTTGGAAAACAATGTGGAGGATCCTCAGAAGAATGGGAATGAACCTACCATATGACCCAGCAATACCACTTCTAGGCATCTACCCAAAAGAACTGAAACCAAACTAACAGACTAAATGCATGTGTATCTATGTTTATAGCTGCAAAATTCACAATTGCTAAACTTTGGAACCAGCCAAGGTATCCATCAACAAATGAATGGATTACAAAACTATGGCATATGTACACAATGGAATTTTACACAGCCATAAAGAAGAACAAAATTACATCATTTGCAGGGAAATGGAGGGAACTAGAGAACATTATGCTAAGTGAGATTAGTCAGTCACAAAGAGTGAAAAGTCCAATATTCTCCTTAATATGTGGAAGCTAGGGAGAATGGGACTTAGAAGGGACTCCAGACAAAGAAGGAGAAAACTTTAGTTGAGCAAAGAAGGCGACCTATCTGAGGGAGGTGGGAGGGGGAAGAGGGAAACACACTAATGCACATGATGTATATACACAAACTTATTAGAGTCAATCACTATGCTGAGCACGGAAAGGAGGGAAGTGGGAGCAAATAGGGTGGGATTTTAGGGAGGACTAAATGAGCAATGTGTGCATGCATGCTTCTGATACCCTGACACTTACCAAAATGTATAGCTACAAAGCACCAATAAATGTAATAAATAAAAAAAGAAATTAAAGCAGTGTTAAGAGGGAATTTAAATGTTTTTTTAAAGCTTGGGACCTGTGCAAGCTGATTTTTTGAGTTTTAATTTTCATGGTAGCAGGAAATATGGAAAGGATTTCCTTGATTAGGCAAACTTTGCCTCAATTTTATGGAACTGTTGTCTTGTGACTATTTCGTGCTGCTGCTGCTCATTTCATTCACACTAAATCCCTTTGACTTCCATACACCCACACATCTGGAACACTGGGTAGAGACTTGATAAAGCAAATTTCTGGGCTTCCATTTACTTAAGAATCACGGAGGCAGACTCTAAATATTTATATTTTTATTATGCATAACTCTACAAGGCAATGGTAAAGTAGCCAGTCTAGGAAAACTCCTTGGACACAGATTTTGTTATCAGTAATTAATCTCCCTAAATATTTAGAGATATAGCATCATAGTATCTACAATTCACTCTCAAGTTATTCTCAAATTATTTAAAAGTGTGTGTATGTGTATGTATGTGTGTGTCTGTAGAGAAAGAGAGAGGATGAGATAAAAGTTTAAGAATTGGTTAATCTAAGTAAAGGACATGTATACTTTTCATGCTATTATTTTTGTATATTTAAAATCCTTCAGAATAAAAATTTGAGAAAATTTTCAACTTTCCCTCCACCACCACTACCACAATCAGCCCTGACAACTTTCAAACTCCTTTTTACTCCTCTAGTTTTTTCATCCATTGCATTTATCACCTCCTAATAAACTCTATTGCTATTTAATATACTGCCCATTGTCTGTTTCCCTCACTAGGAGGTAGGATTCACTAAGTCAAAAATTTTCTTCTCAGGAGGATTAAAGTTGGTGGAATACAGGAACACAGTGCATTTCAGTTGCTCCAAGACTCGGAACTCAACCAATGGGAAGACTTATTGGCAAGAGAAAAAAAGCAGTCAGAACTCAATAAAAGATAGACAGTCGAAATGCAGTGGGGTTGGATGCAGCACAGAGAGCAGACGACTGAAAAGAGCTCCACGCCCCTCATCTGGTGAGTGCAGTGAGGAGACAGGTGTCGTCTTGCAAGCCTATGCCAGGTTGGTGGCTGCCAAGACGTGGTGACTCACAGAAACCAACTCCACCAAAGAAGAAGCAGAATCTTATCAAGCCCGTGATTGCAGAGAACCAACATCAAAAACAACCGCATTTTTCTCTCCATGTTCAAATACCTCAAGACTGCAACTGCCCAGCCAAATCACCCAGTGAACTCCTGCAGCTGCAGCTGAACTCAGAACAAGAAATGACAGGCCCTGCCTGAAGGAAACCCAGTATCTATGTCCCTCCTTGTCAAGAACACTATGAATCTACGGACCAACTGCCAAACTGCCCAGCAAACTATTGCAGCTACAGCTTAGCACATCTCTTCCTGCAGGGAACATAGCAGCACTCTTCAAGACTGTGAGTTTACAGACCATCGAAGCAGTAGCCTGCATGGCTACAAGGACTTGCAAGGCAATGAATAGACACATGGTGTCTGTGAGTTGGAAAATCATCCTATGGAGGTGGGGGCAGTTGACCATCATCAGTGGTGTCTGTGGGGTGAAATAATTCAGCCAACCAAGCTGCAGCCTCAGAAAGCTACAAACTCCTGCAAGGCAGTATTTGGGCGTCACAAGCACCAAGGTCAGAGGCTAACTAGGTCTCAGCTGTGTTCTAAGTTAAGGTGATCTCAGCTGCCCAGAGCAGCAGTGGTGTCCCTGGGGCTAAATAACTGAGCCACCCAAGCCCCAGGCTCAGAACAGTACAATCTCCCACTGCCAGAGCTTGGGCCCTGAAAGCAGGGAGGCCAGAAGCCAGTAGGAGTTCACCTGGTCACAGTTACAGCCTGAAAATGCAACACTCTCTCCACCAACAGAGTTTATACCTGGCAAACAAGTATGTCTGTGGCTGATAGAGCTCCACATGATCATAACCAGCAGATCAGCAGAGGTATCCCTGGGCCATCAAAGCTCAGCCAGTCAGGCAACAAGCTGGGAACATAGTAATCTCTGGCAGTGAAGAGTTTAGGCCTAGTGGCCACAGAGGCATAAGGTAAGGGCTCTGCAGAGTTTCATGGGTTAGAAACCAGCAGAGCAATAGAGGTGCCTGTGGGGCATTAAATTCCAACCAACAGGCCACAGGCTCTGAAGAGAACATCATAGTCTCTGGCCCTACCGAGGTTGGGTCTGAAGATGGTGGCCTGCTGACAATCAGAGATTTCTGTTTGCCTGTACTAAGAACTATATCTTTTTTTTTTTTTTTT